>VURO01020081.1:0-28268 GCA_015108175.1 Pelvicachromis taeniatus
TGATTTCTTGTGTGTTTTTCTTTTTCTTTCTTTTTTTTTTGTTGTCTTTCTTTGTTTGCTTGTTTATATGTATAAAGGAAAAATTCTTAATAAAAAGACATTGTTTAAAAAAAAAGTTTATATACATGGAAGCGAAATACAAGGTCGCATACGAGCACGAAGCCAACAAGATTTCTCTTACAGTAGCAGAAAAAATTTATCAGGCATCAAGAGAAATATCCAAACATAATTTTAATCAAGGAAAGGTCTCTTAAGTTTAGAAAGTGGACTCACACATCAAACACTCTCGTCCCTGTCACATGTCTGTAGCTGCATACTGACTCCTTGCTCGTTTTTGTACCTCATACTGCTGCCTCTCAGCTAATTGGGCTTCAGCTATCCATCACAATTCCCATCTTCACTGTCAGTAAACAATAATTGTGCTCCTGGTTGTGGTCTTTGCTGTGAATCCCCTTTTATGAAATCTTTATTATTCAAATGCTGGACACCTCCTGATAGCCATGGCATTTTATGCAAATAACCATTGACTCTGACTCTTTTCTATTGTTCAGTTGATTCAGGATGGGTGGGTTTTTTTTTCAGTTATGACAGGATTTTTTTTCTTTATTTAATCAGCAGAGAAGATAACGAACAGCAACAAGAAGATAAATCTTCCCTACGTGGTCTACAGTCAACATGGTGCCTGTGAGATTTCTATGTAGTGGTTAAATGTAGTATTTCAATTTGCATGAAATGGCTTATATGTTGTCTCTACTATACAGCACATCACATGGCTAGATGAACGGGCCTGGATGTGTCACCATCTATCTTCTCTGTGTTACACTCATCTATAACAGCATCACGATATGTGCGTCATCACATACTTTGTCCAAACAAACAAGCAAGCCTGGGGACTGCAGGGCATAAACAAAACAAATCCTATATTAATTATTTTCATTTTTACTGGGTCACAAATGTGCCCCTTGTTTTGTGACATTGAATTCATAAATGGCGCAGCTTCAGCTTACCATCTAATTTCATTTTTAGGAATATAATGTCACCAAGTCGACATTTGTGAGATGTGGAATCAGGATTTACTTGTTTCATTTTATTTACTTTCTTCTTAAAAAACAGAAGAATCTACTCTGTAACTGACAACGTTAATGGCACCTCATTGCATTTCATTTTTCTGCTTATGTTGGAGTTTTTCTACAATACCATTAACCCTCATGTGTCCTCGTGTGTAAACTGTAAAAGTGTTCAGCGGTCTCTTCCGGCACCTTTAATAACATTAGCTCAAAACACACATTAATATTGAGTATCTGAGGTGGCATTTTTTTTTTTAAAGAGCTCAGCAGCAACTAGTGGCACATTGAAGACTGTATAGGACACAAGGACCTTGGTGCTTCGCTGAGTGTCCTTGTCGTTTACTTCAAACCTTCTCTCACCATCAGTGCTGCTGCCAACATCTCACATCAGTGAAGTAATCGAATAAAAACCAGCGCGAATCAGTAAATCTATAAAATGAAGCTCATGCGTAAGTTCAATAAGGAAGCTCTGTAACCACTCATCTGCCTGTTTTTCTGGGTGTTCAGCTGCTTTTCTTTTATATGTCTACCGCTTTCCCACGCTGTCATTCTCAATACTGGTATCATTACTCCAGTCCAATCATCTTCTCACCTGCATTTTTTGAGCCAATCAGCCTCTGCTTTGCATAGTTTAAATCTGCGCTCTCCCATCCCTTTCTCTCCCTTTTAGACTCTCTTTCGTGCAGCCCACCTCCTCCCCATCTCCACCTCAGACATCACAGAGCCAGAGCTCTATTCAAGCCTCAATCTTCATCTTCACCAACACCAATGTCTAGGGTTAATAAATACCAAATACATTAATTTCTCTGTCTCAATAAATCATGTTAAATTCTTCCAAGTGATCTCTCCTTATTGAACTGGATTTAGGAAACAAGCGTGCCACAAACACAGCAACACTTGCGTGTATAAAATAATATTGCTTGTAACACTGTTGGATGACAAACATCCTGCACATTATTCAGGTTGTAAAACAGGATGGCCTGTACAAAACACACACATCCACTGTAAGAATGGGGGTGTCTGTGATGGCAGGTATCCTTTGAAACACCCTAACCCCCTCCCAGATTACGACAGCCAGCTGTTCACTTCCTCTTTCGGTGCAGCCATACAGAACAACTACAAAAACAGCTGACATGGTTAGAAAACAAGTTTTGTGAGTGCCTAAAAGCATTGCTTCAGTAACACTGGCTGAAAAAAAAAACCCCAAATTGAATTAATGAGTGATGGAACGGTATGTTTTCCCAGCTGTACAGGAGATACAAAAACGTTAATAATATGTTAGTCTTTTCTAAGATCAGACACTCTGCAAGCTATGGAGTTTTATAACTTGAGAAAATACTTATCTGCAATATTGTGAGATTATTTGCTTTGCTTCCATCATTTTTGAGAAAAGTGAAAGAAAACACCATGACTTTTCTTTTTTTTTTGCCTGATGGATACATTTCAAAAACGGCTGAGGTCCGGCTTCTCTGTCGATTCTCATTCTCTTATAAGGTCTCAAATCTGACATATTTTGCTCTTCCTTGCATTGATTCGTGAGTGTCACTCGCCCATATTCCAGCTCTATTCTCACTGCTCAGAAAGACTGCTGATTTAGTTAGAAAGACGTGTCTGCACCCCTCTGCTCTTGCAACCTTCTTTGTCAGTGTCAACAGAATCTAGAGTTACTGTCGAGAGATTAGGAGACCTTTTCTTGCTGCCGTTGGTGAGTTGGAGGGCAGTGGGAGGACATTTGGCACCCATCACCAAGACTTTGGCATGCAAAAGACTGGTCCTGCTCAGTCTAAAAGGATCAGATTTTACTGACAGGTCATTTTGGAGCAGATCTAGGGGAGCCAGTGTTGCCCTTGCAGGGAAAAGTGATACAGCAAAGAACGAGGAAAAATAAAGTGCACCACACACAGATAAGAGGAAGATAAGGAGCCCACCACACAGGCTGTGGAGGATTAGACTACAAACTTAAAAAGGCAAGGAAAGATCTCAAGGTAGCATTCAAATGCCCAATGCAAGTCAATGGCAAATGCATCCTGAGTCAGAACTCAGACAGAAAAAAGAGAGAGCTAGTTTAATGGTTTGGAACTTATTTATAGCATGTCTCTGTCTGATGACATTTGGACTAGTAAAAACACACAGTATGTATCCACCGCCTACCATAAACCAAGCGTGAAGACAGCCATCAGCCCTGCTCCTTCACTGGTTTTAGAACAACAAAAGAGAGCAAACAATGAACATGCTGAAAACCCCGGAGAGACAGACGCAGCAGTCAGATCATTAAATCAGATGGTTAGAGGAACAAAAAATAATGAATACAAATCATGAATAAAAAAAGAATACACTCTGGGCAATAAAGAAAGGCCAGCACCAAAATCACAATCTGGATAATTTTTGGCATGTAATTGCACTAATCACACTTCTTTTTATACAGGGAACATATACATTACAGGCTCAGTTGAACAGTTATTAAAGCTAGGTTCATGAGCCTGCTGTCACAGGGCAGTCAGTCCCTCGACATCTCCATTCAGAGAGTAAAGAATTATACGTCTCACAACTCTTTAAAGATCATATTAGAAAAGAAAGTATCTCTATTGTTTTAGAGTCTATACCTATGTTCTGTGAAAACACAATCCTGGTGACAAGCTTGGCTTAAAGAATGGGAGCAGAGGGAAACTGCTAGATTAGCTCTCCTGAAAGTGAAAAACTGTACCTACTTACACTTTTAACCCCAGCTCGCTAAATAATCTAATGCATTTATGCTCAGTCTACGCACAAGAACTGTTTGAAATGAAAACTTATAAATACTGATTGATAGTTAGTGTGTTTACATGTACTAAAATGGGTTACAGATGAGATTTGTCTGCTAAGTTTATTTCCTAAACACAAATAAAAAAAATAGAGTCCTAAAGGGGTAAAGCAGTTTCTTCTGTATGTGCTCTGTGTGTAACACAAAACGACTGCTAATTTATTTGTGTGGTTTGACATGTTGTCAGCAATGAAAAGAATTTACACTCATTATAAAATGAACTGAAATGGAAACAATCAAAGAGAGGCCAAATACATCCGACTACTGTTGCGTAAGGGGGGGGGGGTTCTAAGTCCTCATTGAGATTGAAGATTAAAGTAAGAAGAAACAAAGCTCTTACGCAGAATGTTTATGTGTTACTGCTTTTCTAACAGAAAGCTCTGTTCACAATCTGCCTGTGTTAATTTATTTGCAGAACAGGCCATTTTCTATGACATTTCACAAGTGAATGCTTCCATCTCCAGTGTATCCATCACTGTTTTACGCCAGTGATTTAGAAGGACTCTCAACTTGTTTGCAAATGGCTTTTGAAAAGCACACAGGTGATCGGGCTTTTGCCCACAACAACAGCTGAAACACACCTCTAGCTTTCCACCAGAAACAAAGCAGTGACCACAAAGAGTTTTGAAGACAGTCTAACAAAAAAAGTGATTGTTTCTCATTAATGATCTCTGTTTCTGTCAGTTTACCATCTGATTTTTTGTTTCTATAATCATTCGCGCATAAAAAGAGAGACTGCCTCCTCTGTCTTTAGGAAAACTTAGCACCTGTCTCTTACCCCATTTATCTGCTTCTGTTTCTCTTGATGTACAGACTAAGGGTAATTGCCTCACTGTTATTTTATCCTTAACGCAAGGGTTAAGTTACATTAGGCATCATTATCCTTTAATCTCGATTTAGTGTTAGTGCATTATGCATTATTCCTTGAATTAAATATTCAACATGAGATCATTTTTTGAATCAGCATATCTAGAAGACCTCTTACTGTGAACGCTTCAGTGGTTGCTACCCTAAAGATGTATTGCATGAGGATTTATTCTGTTCCTATCTATACCACAAATTATTCAGCACTGTTAAAAAAAAAAGGAGAGAAATACTAGGAAGGAAGGATAGTTCAGGTTTTTCATCAAATACATAGACATAATAGATATAATTGCACATAATCGGCAATACGCTACTCCAAAAAAAATGAATGCAACAGTTAAATCGCACATTGGTTGATGATTAATGAAATAATCGAGTTGAGAGTCTTTACACTGTGTACATTACATACATTGTGTAATTCAATCAGAACAAAATGATTTAACAATGGGCAGTGGAAAGCAAGATTATCGATCCTTTAAGAACAGGATTTAAAAATCACTCTGGTGATAAAAATCACAGTTAAAAGTTGAAAACACAGGTTTATCTGATTTGTGTGTGTATCAGTCCCACATGCCTGTATGCACTCCCAGGAAGTGGGCATGCTCCTAATGAGAACAGGGATGGTTCTTGGTTGATCTCATCCTAGACTAAGATCAGGGCCTCACTGACCTCCTGCACAGTTTGTGGAGCTACTTAGTAGCATCCAGCTGGGGACACGTTTCAGATGTTCTCAGTTGGATTCTGGTCTGGGGACTATAAAGGGCAGTCAGTGGTGTCAATGCCCTTATCGCCGAGGAACTGTTTATACACGCTGGTGCCATGAGGTCGGTCATTGTCCTGCGCCTTCACCAGGAGGAACCCAGGCCCACTTCACCAGCATACGGCCTAACAGTGGGTCTGAAGATTTCATCCTGGTATCTAACAGCAGCCATGATAATGTTGCCAAGCACACTGAAGTCTCTGTCACCCTGCAGGAATGTGCCTCCCAAGGACACCACTGACCCACTGCCAAACCAGTCATGCTGGATGATGTTGCAGGCAGCATAACATCCAGCATAGTCTCACCAGCATATTTCACACTTGTCACATGTACTCAGCGTGAACCTGCTTTCATCTGTGAAGTGAACGGGGAACCAGTTGCAGAGCTGCCAGTTCTGGTGTTCACTGGTTAATGCAAGTTGAGCTGTTGGGCTATTAATGCAGGCCCTACTATGAAAAGGAATGCTCTTATGCCACACTCATGGAGCCTGTTTCTCACAGTTTTGTTGGAAACAAGCACATAAGTAGCATGTTGAGCCCACTTGGGGTCACTCTGTAGGGTGCTGGTAATGTTGGTCCTGCTGGTAGATTGATGTCCTTTTATGGCCCAGCTGTCTTGGTGTAATGGTCCAGCTCTTGATGTCGCCACCACACTCTGAGGACTTTGCTGGGTGACCCAACAAACCTTCCTGTGATATCATAAATGGATGAGCCATTCTACTAGAAGTGCTAAATGGTCTATGGCCACCACCAGCAAAACCATTCCCTTCTTGAGGGCTGTCTTGTTGCTTCTCCATTGCACCTGTTGACACTTTTATGTATACCAAAAACAGATGAACTGGATCACTCTGCAACACTGAATCTGTCCAGGTTTAATAATTGTTTGCTTAATTTTTTTTAGTATTAGTTATTAACTCTGGACTTTTTTGATATGAAAAAAAGGGAAAAGAGAAAAAAATTTTCCCCCTTTTTTAAACACATTACATTACAATGGAGCTCTATTTTTAGGAGCTCAAAATCACTAAAGTAGTAGTAAAAATAATTTTCTACTTTGACATTAAATAGTATTACAGGTTAATACCATTCATTTCAGATTGGGTTGCACAAGATGATCGTGATATGAGAGCATTTGATGATGGGGGCCATTGGCAGTCCACTTATGGATGAGTGGCCACCGCTCATGGTCAACAACTCAATTTGTAACTGAAAAACAGCAACATCAAGGGAGAATGGAAAGTGGAGTTGGTAGGATGCATACCACATGGACGCATATGCCCTGAGCAGCGGAGTCCCACCACATATGCCCTGAGCAGTGCAAACCCAGCCGGAGACCATTTGCTAAATGCCACCCCACCCCCCGCTCTCACTCTTTCATTTTTTGCCCTTTTTTCCTCCATCCCTGTTAAAAAAAATAGCAGAACTGCCTGAAAATAACTTTAAAATCTTTAATTTTTAAAATTCACACAGCTAAGAAGAATGTAACCTTAAGGCAATCGCTCTGACATTTTGACAGCTGTGGTTCACATGACTTAAAGGAAAGAACTGAGGCTCCATTTTAAAGTGCAAGAGGTTCTAGGTTCATCCTTGACTTGGGTGAAAAAAATTGTTTGGACACGACTTCCAACTTCAACAAAACAGCATGACTCACACAAGTACATATGAAAAATGTTTTATTAAGTCTACTGACTGGTCTAAAACTGGGCAGGAAAATGATGATACTTCCCAAAATTGTATCCAAACCAACATTGTTTTAGGCAGCTGCTTCCCCTAAAATATTAAGCCTACTCACATGAATCATAAATCTGTCAATTATTTGATAAATGATGAAGATGAGGGAGCTACAAGAGCTTCTTGTGTTAAAGTTATAAGTTTGTCACTTTCGTTTTGCTCGACTTACTGTGAAAAACCTTGACCACATATTTTCCTTCTCTCACTCTCTCATTGCTCAGTGTACACAGTTATAAAACACTCCTACATTTTGACTCTCCTGCATGGAGAGGTTTGGACGCTATCATGTAAAACAGTGCAAAACAGTTAATGATGCAACAGAGAAAAATATTAATTACTCCCCCATAAAATACATTGAAACTGTGCAGGATTCAAATTCTAATTTCTGAACACAAATCTTAATCATTGTAAGTATTCAGTTCAATAATTATTAATGTAACAACACAGACTGATATTCATAGCACACTCTCTAGTCCGACTACTTAGATAGATAGATAGATAGATAGATAGATAGATAGATAGATAGATAGATAGATAGATAGATAGATAGATAGATAGATAGATAGATAGATAGATAGATAGATAGAATGAAATTACCTAAAAAGAATCCGGACAGTAAACATAGACATGCAAACAAACTCTCAAACACATAAAAACTACAACGTGTGACCTTCACGTTTGATCATCTGCAATGCAGTGATTAGTTTTATTAATGTAGAAAGAGTCTGCATTAATAAGAGTTCACATAATCGACAAGAAAACTATTTACGTCAGTCATACTGCCAATCAGAGTAGTCATCTCAGTCCTGAGTTTACTTTACTATCTCCCATTAAAGACACTTGTTGTGGATTAAAGGAGCTGCTCCATCCCTGACATACCAAACCATTACAGGAAAAAGGCATACCTGTGCAATACTTGTGTCACTATGTCAACATTCTTATTGTGCAGTTGAACAAACTCCATGCTTGGACTCACCATGCACTCCTTCAGTCTTTAGTGCCTTGCGAACATGCTGCTCCACAATCTTAGCAAAAGATCTTGCCTCCATTGCTCCAAAGGCCAGCTAACTTGAAATTTTCTCATTGTATTTTAACAATAAATGTCATAGCATTTGGAATAAAGATGTATGCCTTGAACTGTTGCTCGGGTTCTCACAGTCCTCCTGATGTCCTCCAGTGCTTGGCACAACCTTTTAACCCAGTCACATAAGCATGGCCACCTTCTCATACAAGCACACACATGCATATCTTGCCTGTCACCCACTTGTAAAGACCCTGCCAACATCTTCCCACCAGAACCTTCCAACATGCAGATAGTCATATCCCACAGATAGCGCTGACACTTTCTCAGTCGGCTGGAGGTAACCAGAAATGCCTAGCGCCATCATGTCATGGCTAAATGGTGTTGGTGACACAGTCTCTACAGCATGTAACAGAAAGAAAGACCAATAACTGAGTCACCAAACAGAAAATGTTCACGTCCACAAAAACAAAACAAAAATTGTACGGCTGACAAGCTTGGCAATGTTTTCTTTATGTGTTTCAACTTCTGCTATCTGACATACTGAATCTGAGTGCTTCCCTGTCTCTAGCCTAGTGTGTATAACAGAAAACAACTGGCCTTTCTGTGCAAAGAGCCGTGCACTCGCCACCACAAACAGGTTACTTAGTCACTGTCATCATCTCTCGCTCTCTCTCCCTTTCTCGCTTTGTGTCTGAATAAAGGACAACAGCCACAGGGGGGACCCGCCTAAAACTGTGGGAAGTGAACTTTGAGACAGGGATGTGAAAGAGGTGGAAACGACACCTAGAATAAGAACTTCCATCATAAAAATGTTGACAAACTACGTAAGTGTCCAGAAAAAAAGTCTTGTTTACGATAAATATGACGGAAGCTTTGAGGCAAATGACTTTTTATTTTTTTGTTTGTTTGTTTGATTGCTTGTTTGTGTTTTTTGTGTTTGTGCTCTTTTTTTTCTTTTACAAATTGGGTTTTAAAAATTGCAGGGAAAGTGTTTGTAAGTGTCCCATTGCTCCCAAACAATGTACACAAAAACAAATAGAGAAAAAGAGAGCCAGAGAGAGAGCAGACGAGCAGGAGAGAGAAAGCAGCAGCAGTACAATACTGTCTACTGCACTGCAGCAAAAATCTACACAGCATACCACAGCCACCACACAACCTCCAGCAATGCCAGGAACAGACCCCTGTGCTGAGGGAGAGGAGTGATGGATGAATGTGGAATGTACACGAGTGTGTGTGAAACTGGTAAAGACAAGAAGACTGAAAGGTAGAAGAGAAAGGAAAAATGGCATCTTTGTTAGGTGCTCTTTCCAAAGGACTCAAAACCCATGAGAACTTTTATATGCCTGTGGAAACATGCATGAAACCCAGTTAAACACTGCACACTAGAATATCTAAGGACATCGTCTAAGTACAAAGAAATAAAACAAACAACCGATGATCACCTAATCAGGCCAGCTTCATTTTAATCAAATTCCATCAACAAATTAAAGCCAGCAAGCCCAAACTCCTACTGTTAAAAAGCTCTATATCAACAAGAAGATAGAGAAAAGTTCCCCTCAACCAGCTGGTCGTGAGGCTCAGTTTCTCCAAAATGGGCACTGAGAACAACAGTTAATTACCCGGCATTGTGAACTGGAAAAAGCTTAGCCAAGTCAAACTTTTAAATATTTCCATTATAATAAATACCTCTTCAAACTGGAGTAGGCAACATGTTTTTAGCAATGCTGAACCAAAAATTCATAACAACCTTTAAGTGTATTGTAATTCATTTGGTCAGAGAGGAAAAAAAGACTCTTGCAACCCTGCTGGACTCTACTTAGAGGCTTTAGAAAGTCTAGCCAATCGGGTGCTTTCAGGCCAGATGAGATGATTACTGAGTAGTAAATAGTAAAGAGCCAAAAAGTCTTTGCTCACAGCATGATTCAAACCAAATTATTGCTTTATTAAAAGAACAGTAGTTTTCTTTGCTGTGGCCAGAATGCTTAAGGATTAAACAGGTGGTAATAAATCACCTCCAAACTGTGAAACCCTTGTCCATCAACGGACACAGTGAAAGGACGGGAAATCATAATTAGGGTTCCCAAAATATAGCAAACATTGCACACCACAAAGTGAATTCTGTCCAGAGAAAAACTTTGAACAGCTTTGACAAAACCTGCACTGAACTTTGAACAGACAATACAGAGTAGGAAGTTATGCGGGCACCATGAGACACCAGAAACGGACGAAAAACTGAATGACCACAATCTGGCTACTGAGAGAAACCTGGCAATTAGAAGCACAGTGAAGCCTGAAAAGAATAGGGCCCTGAGTTGTATCAAGAATGACACACTCCAAAACAAAATTCTGTGTTTAGTCAGGGGGAAGAAACTACCATAGCCATGGAAGAAGCAAAACACAGTATGTCAGAGCAGGTTACAGCCAGGAAGAAAGCCAAGAAGAAAACATGAGCAGCTGACTCTTTTCATTGTTTTTAACACTAAGATTCGTGTCATTTCTTAGTATGTTATAACTTTGCTCTATTCTGCCTGGCAATGACCAACAATGCCACAAGCAAGAGTAGCCCACAGACAGTAAACAGCTACAGCATGTAGAAGATAGTCTGCAAAGCTGTCCGTAGGCAGCGCGTCAGACCGATGCAGAACCATACTGGAGGTTCCACTGGGTGAGAGGGTACACTGTGGACAGGTTATCACTTGGCTAACACCAAGAGACACACTTATCGTCAAATTAGAATCACTAATTAACCTAACATCTCTGTCAGGTAGGTCAATAACCTCCCTGGCAATCCTGTGTTGTTAGAGAAAAATGCGCAAATCTTTAAGTCTTTAATGGAGCTTGATGGCAGATACTAAGTAAAACTGGTCAAAAAGGAGGAGTTGCACCAAAAGCCTCTTTGTGATTTCTACCATAATCTTGGATATTCTGCAGGTGGGTAGTGAGAGGTCAGCAAACACTTTCAAACTATTTGCCTGGTGGTGGTGCTTGAAAAATTGTGATGCACACCAGAAATGGAGAACATTCACTTTCAAAGTAAAAGTTGTCACTTAATACAGCAACCAACATATTTCAAAATGTTTGCTGAGTAGTTTGTGTGTTTACAGACATATTGCCATCTTCTTTGCAAACTACAGGTGACGAAGCAATTTACTAGTAACCAAAGCAATCAAAAGAACATTTTCAGAGCAGCATCATATACCTGTTTACATCTAGTGACTACCAATAACGTCCATCAACCACTCGCCATATATTCAAGTAATACACATTTTGCCCTAGTGACCTGTGGTTGCCGGCATCTAGGCCTTTGTGTGACAGGGGCCTATCATGCATGCCTTTAGATGGCATAAAGAAATCAGAGTAACCAAAGAAAACCTACACAGGCAGGCAGAACATGCAACCTCCACACAGAGGGGCCCCAGCCAGCAGATCGTAACCTTCTTGCTGTGAGGTAACCACCACATCAGCTGCCTCATAAAGAGCTTTCTGCAATTACAAATTCACCGTACACTGAAAAAACACTGTTGCAACAGAGATAATGACAGAGAGAGAGAGTGAGGAAAGAACGAAAGTGCATCCTGCTAAGTAAAGACCACAGTCAGATGATGGACAACAGTAATAAATGAGCTACAGGCCAGCGGTGAGTCATGAAATCATATCAGCAATCAATCATAATGAAATCAGTAAAATGTACTTTCAGCACAGGAAAGAAACAGACCCAGCTGAACTGGCTCTGTGTTTCTTTCCAACAGTCCTCATTGCTGTAGCCCAGAACAACAGCGAGCCATCACTTTAGCAGCGTGCCTTTGGCTGTATGATTTGTAATAACACAAACGGCGGTTCAGTAGCACAAACACACATCATGCACCTCAGCATGTTGAGTCTGGTGTGTTTGATAAAGGTTAAAGATGCTACATTTCTCTCATAAGAGCCACAGGGAACATGACCCAACCTTCTTGCTGTACAGCGTCAGCAACATGCTAATGTGACTGTATCATTTCCCGCTCCTAGATGATGGCCTAGAAACAAAATTACTACTAATAAATTGACTCACTTTGCACAGCCTTTAACCCCTCAGTTGCTGGTTTTCAGGACAAATAGGAAGACATCATCAGATTCTGTTAGCATATTATTAAAAATAAAAGTGAAGCCAAATCTTTTCTCTTTTTTTTAACTCTTGTACCATTACCCCCATTGTTTTGTTTCAATGCAGTGTGTCCGTCAGTGAAGCGAACAGCAAGCTGTCCCTGTTTGTTGTTTCTTGGATATATTTCCTCTTGCATCTGCCTTAGTATTTTTGTTCCACATCTTTACTTTTGTATTTCAATCAAGTCCAGTTTATCCAATTTTACAATGAAACGTGTGTCAATTAGTCTAAACTGATCTACTCTTTTTCTTGTGTGCTTTAATCAACAGACCCTGTCTTTACAGCGAAGCTTTCTTCCCCTCTGGTGACCATTTAGGACCTCTTATTTAGACAATCATACCTTTGTAGATGCTCCAATGTGTTGTGTTGACATATAAGACTGAAATTATAGCTCACTGGGGTTCCTTTCAGGAAACACTACATACTCCCATTAAATACATCTCCACTGTAATCATGTCAGCTTTCACTCTAAAGACCAAATGTCAGTGGGTGAGTGAGTTATTTAAGAGTTCAATTGGTGTGAATGTCAGTGAATACAGAGGAGCTCTTGTATAGTCTTTAAAGAAAATGTGAAAATAACTCTTTTGAATACTGAGCTTTGGGACATGGTGCATTGGTTGTAATAGCGTTGAAGCAGTGCAGATTATTTAGATGTTTTCACCTGTTGATAGTCCTGTCTACATTATGCTGCCACGGCTATTGATGCAAACGCTGAGCTCAAAGATGAAAGCCCTCCACACACCTGTTAAAACTGTTCTCCTCCTCCACTCCACATCAATTGTACCCAGAGTATTTCCAGCACTTCACAATACATTTTTATAATGATGTCAAATTTCAAAAGTCATTTTGCATCTGTGTCAGCTCTGCTGTAAAACCGTTCAAACTTCTGATCCCATAAATCAATAATTTCATTGTCTAACTCTCAAACGCTCTCCATCTCTCATTCTCACTATCAGAGTGCAGTGCATCATCACAGACAAAAAACTCAGCAGCCTCGCAATAGAGAGATATCAGCCTATCACATGTCCAATAATCTGGGGTTGTGCAAGCAGCAAGTGTTGAGATGTGTCATATATTTGAGTAAGAGACAGACCATGCTCTCATGTTTGTTAGGGAGCGGTTGTGGTCTCTCAAAATGAGTTCAGCTGTAAAATCCGTTATTCTGAACAACTTCACTATAAGATGGAGTAAAACGCCAGCGTAGGGAGGGGTGAGATGCAGTGTCATTTAGAAATAGCAGTAACAATGCCCCTATAGCTTCTCTCTCATGTTTCTCAATTTTTAGTTACAAATCTGGGTGTCACAAAGTTAAAGAAAATGATTGACATAGACGCCCCATATCCTGGCAGAAATGTAAGCAGGGAGCAGGTTTCCAAATCTGTCTGACATACACTAGGGACATAACATAAATTTCAGTTCACATCCATGGCATCCTGCTGTACCAATAATTATGTATGTACTTCAGTGTTCTGGTATTCTCGAGAAAGCTATTTCAGAACTGCACACATCCTCTGCAAAACCATTAAACACTGAGGTCAGAGAAACTGAAAAGTCCTTGAAATTAATCTTTTACATGGTAATCTTAAGATATATAAACTTGAAGCTGTGTCTTTAAAATTCAAACAGGAACACTGTCAAATGTGATGAATGCTGAAGAGCATTTAAAGTTAAAGATTACCTCCAAAAAGTGCAGTGATAGGGCCAAGAAGCAGCCAGAAGCCCTTTATGTGTGTGCAGACAGGTTTTCTTGCTGTACAAACATGCAGACGAGTCTTTTGTGTAGAATATTAAATAATACCACTCTAAAAAATAGAACCATTTTTCTTTTCTTTTTCTTTTTTACACTGAATACATTAAACCCCTCATGGTGAATTTTCCAGTCAGCTCTTAGGCATCGTGATTAGACATGGCAGGCATCAGTAAAGACAGTATCTTTTCTCAGGCTGCCAAAACAAAGCATACAAGAGCAAAGGTGCAAAATTCAGTTAACTAATCTAGCTTACCTCCAAAGCCACAGACATATCTTTGACTAATTACATTAGTTTGTGGGTTAACAAGTTAAAAGCAGATGGGGAAGTCTAAGCACTAACTAGAATCATGGTACCAGAAAAATGACACTTCTATATATTATTTTTTTCTTCTTTAAGTACATGCAGTATGGCTCATCAAGTAAAGAGTTTGATATTTTTTCCATACACGTGCAGCTTTTAGTGTTTTAGGAGGATATCTGTAATTGCCAAGTGAACACTCAAGGTTTCTTACAGTGTTCAGGTTTTATCAAGCCAACTAGCGCAGACATTCATAAATCAGCAGGAGACAGGGTTTTCAATCAACGTGAAGCTTACATTAGCTTAATTAGCTCAAAAAATGTTACTCAAAGTAGACTTCCTGTAATTTACAAATTGGCCTCAATTAAAAAGGCTCTTATGTTAAGAAACCCAAAGACAGATAATACCATTCTGGTGCAAAAGAAAATTCTTTTACTCCAATTTGTTCTTTTGTGAGCTTTTTTTTTTACCTGTGTTTTAAAATTGTGGGTTAATGTAAAGCAATAGTGTGGGCTCAGCCTGTTTGAGGAACTCATGGGTGCCCCTTTTCTGTCTTCAGCAGTATCTAAGGCCTTAGTTACATTGGTCTGTTAGTAAGACCTTTTAGTAAGAATCTGGCAACCAAGAGTTGCAAAGAAAAAATATGTATTACCCATCAAGTTAGCAAGTGGTTGCTGGAAGTTGGAGAATGTTGTTAGTGGAGATCACTGTCTGCCTTATCACTGTAACCTAAACATGTCAAAAGGGGCAGTTTTTTGATGAAGGTTCCCATTTAGTTCCCATTAGTTTGCTTCACCCTCAGAGAGTAATTTGTTAGTGTTTGCAGACAAGTCAGAATCTACCAACTTCATGGCAGCAACTGCCAGAAACCTCCAGCAACCTCTTGCAACTGGTTGTGGAATTTACACTTATATTCCCTAGCGACCGGCAGTTGCAATGTGTCACATACCAGTTTATAGGCCTGAATGAATTGGGCTTTAGCAACTAATTTCATAGCAACTGGCAGAAACCTGAAGCAGTCACTCGCAACTGATCAGGGAACACGCATTTGTTGTTCATTAACAATGGTTTCCAGATGGTCACTAACTGGTCCCTAGACCCGCTCAGTTTCCCCGGTGAGAACATTTTGTTTTCAACCGTTTTTCACTAAACAAAGTTATCACCCAGTTTAAAATAACAACAAATTTACTTGCTAACTAAGCAATAACAAGATGCTCATTTGAGGCTTCAAAACAATAGATGAAGTTATGTAACCTTTGCAGGCAATATCATCTAAGGTGTAAGGTCTAAGCACAGTGTCTTTCTTTGTTTGGAAAGTGCCATTTATCATCCATATACAGTATTGTCATGACTCATCATAAAGTAATTATATTCTACTTTAATTTAAAGGGTCTCTTGTGATTTCTACTATTGCCAGCATATGTTATGACTGATAGCCTAAACAAAAATTTCACTGACTTCACAGACTCAAAAACTGACTGACTGAAAGCAAAGATGTTCATAAAACTGACAACTGAGGAACAATTTCTTACACTCTCTAAAGTTATTTCTTCAAATCTGACAAGTCCACGTCAGTACCCATGCACAACTGACAATTTCACCCTCTGTATCATAAATAACTCAAAAGAGTGACTGTGTAGTTTCCATCAAAAAGAGGGGGAAAATGAATTGGGGAAATGACTGTGAGCATTTGTTTCCAGGGGTCTTTTCTTGGTGTCATTGTGTTGATTATGCGTATTTATATCGCATGTTGACAGCCTAAAAAAAAAAATACATGCAGAACACTCATCACAAAGCTGTCTAATTTTGCTAAACTGACATCATCCACGGTAATCAAACTGTAATTCACATTTAGCGACATATTCCTCACAGCAACATTTCACACCACAGGTAGCTAACTGTATCTATGACTCAGGATTACAAAGCAATCAACTAATCATCACTTCTCACTCGCATTCTACCTGCAACCCATCCTGAGGATATTTATTTGGCATTTAAATATTCATTGTCCTTTATACAGTTGACTCTCTTGACTCTTGGAATGTTTATTTGAAAATGGAAGACGCACTAGACAGTTCACAAAAGGCAGATATAACCGTTTAAAGCAGATTTACTCAAAAAGGATAATATTACCTCTAATGGCTTAAAATGCAGGGTACAGAAAGGAAAACCTAATGCTATTAGCTAGACACAAAACCATCTCATGCGTTGCCTACATTTCAAAAAAGGAGTAATAATCCCCCTGTGATATTATCTAATATAAAGACAAGCATGAGATATTTTACAGACCCCATCAGCTAACAGACAATGGATCATATTTGTCGACTTAAATTTAAAGACCAGGCAGGTAAGGTCAAACACAAGATCTCAAATGCTACTGCTGTCCTCACTTTGCTCATATATTTGTAGCTCTGGGTTGAGGATATAGCCATCTTGCTAGCTTCCTACTTAGCTAGCTGCAAACTACTAGCTAACTTTCTTTGTTTGCTGTTTAGCTGAGGATGTATTTTTTGTAATATCATGCTAAAAAATGCTCTATTTATATAGCAGAAGATGTTTTTGGTTTTTTTACAATTTACAAAACAATATAATAAAAGGAAACTAATGACATTAGAAAAATAAGCAGGACAGCATCAGCAAATACTCATTTATTTTCCCGACATAAATTATTTTTAATTAACTAATTTTTATATCATATTCTTCTTGGTTTTTCCATGGTGTCCATGCAGTGGCATACCCTATCGGGTCTTTAAGTCTAATGTCATTAGCCATTTCCAGCTCCAAACTCTGCTTCAGGTCCCAAAGTCAAACCAACACTGCGGCATCACTGAGAGTTACAAACTGTCAAAATTCTTTCATCTGTGCAATCAGTGTAGCTGCTCTACCAGGTGTAACAATTACATATAAAATCCATGCATCCATGAAAACAGAATTTATTAAATTTAACAGAGATACAAATTAGCAGAGATTTAGCTCATTAGTTTCCACCTAAACATGATATACCATGTTCTGACAGAGGGATTTCTGAAAACTTAAAACGTACAGTTCAGCTATCACTTCCGACATAAATGAAGACAGAAAACTAAACAGCAGTGATGTTTATAGGGTTACTGTAGTTGGGCTAGCTGGTATGTAATGATGTGCTACATGGTGGCTAGTGACACAGCTATGTTAGCATAACATAGACACTGAAATTGAAGGATTGCATGTAAATGAACCAAACTTCAGTCAGGAGAACAACAACTGAGATAATCCATCTACAGTACCAGGTTGGTCCTTAACATGGTTTTAAAAACTAAGCTTTAAATGAATAGTGGTAATAAAAACTGAGAGAGGCCGACAGTGATCCCTGACTTTTTTTAGGGGCTTGTTCAGATTAAGTAGAACAAGATACAAAGCATTAAAACATGTTAAAAACACAAAAGCCTTAATAAACGCAGAGTAGTTTGGACCCGGAAGCAGGGTTCATACGTCAACACTTAAAGACCAGATATGTTGCTACTTGGCAATAACACAACTTACAGTGGATGGTGGAATATCAAGGAGGAACGTGACAAATTGCCAGGGTTGCACGGCATTTGAATTTAATGAGCTCTGTAGAATAACCTATTCTCTTTACAAATGTTTGTAAAGCCAGTCTGGGTGGCTAGATTCTTGCTTTTATACACCTGTAACAATGAAACTGAAAACACATGATTTTAAAAGATTAAGAGATGGGCACCAATAGTTTTCTATAGTGTATCTATGAGTGTATTCCTATAAGCGATACTTTCACAGGGTATTTGATATTTGATCCACCCTCCAGTATATGTTTTAACTTGAGCGCTGAATGAAGGCCACTTACAAATAATGGCACTGTTTTTGGATATGTGCCAGGGATGTCCTTTTTCAAAAGGGTGAGCTGTGTAATTTAAGGACATCAGCGTAATCATTTCTCCATACAGAAATCTGTGTCCTTTGTCCTGTCACCCATCCCTCACCACCAAGTGGTTACAGCTATCCCTCCTTGAGCTTGGTTCTGACAGAGGTTTCTTCCTCTTAAAAGGAGTTTTTCCTTCCCACTGTTGCCAAGTGCTTGCTTGTAGGGGGTCATCTGATTGTTGGGGGTTTTCTCTCTGTTATTTTAGGGTCTTTACCTTGCCAAAAATAAAGCACTTTGAGACAACTGTTGGCGCTATATAAATAAAATTGAATTGAATACAAACTCACGCTAATACAGTATTACACTATTAACTAGATATAAATGGTAAACATGAAGTATTTTATTTTATCCATTTAATTTTTTTCCTTACAGACATTTTTCTTGTATATCTACCTTTGTCTGTATGGAAACACCATATATATATATGTGGATAGATATAGATATATACATATTTGTCCACTCATGAGATTTCTCTGTAAACTTGATTACACACAGAGGGAGGTAGAATGGTAACCAGGAACTTGATTCTTATCACCTCTGCAGGTCACATTCTTGAAAAGCAAGAGAGACGGAGCCCAAACTAATTGTCAGTGGAAACTGATCATGCTGTTGCCCAAGCAGATGAAAGTGAAAGAAGCTGTCCTGTTGATCTGTGACATATCCACTGCAGCAACACCTAACTTCTTCTCTTCTTCTAAATGACAACAAAGCATGGCAGTAATCACAGAGTTCTGCCATGAGAAGAAAAACAATCCTTTACCAAGAATCTCCAAGAATCCAAATGGTGTTTCAAATTATAACAAAACACATTTATCCCCTTTATGTATATTCACTTTCATTCTAAGGACATGTATGATCTAGAGATATTTTTAGATACCAAGGGTTCATCAATGTGACACATAGTTTAAAAGATTTAGTAAATGCTGTCAGTTTAACAGTGTGTTAAATATATATATATGCATGTTTAACTCTAAATCCTGTTTTTTACATCTTTGCTGTGATCTTTCAGTGTGTGTGTGTGTGTGTGTGTGTGTGTGTGTGTGTGTGTGTGTGTGTGTGTGTGTGTGTGTGTGTGTGTGTGTGTGTGTGTGTGTGTGTGTAACCACTGCAGTTTAACCATTTACAAACTTACTGAAATGTTTCTGTATGAAACCTAGCAACGTGCAACGGTGGTTGGAGGAAGTTATTTTTAGCCAACCCTGCTGTTACTCTAATTGTAGGAGTCTGTCTTTGAATCTTGCCCGTCCCCTTTAATTACACTGCATTTTCTTAGTTACCACAATATAAACTAGTGCAAGTATCTAAGACAAATGAAACAAGTATCTTTTAACTGTTACAATAATATTTACATTCTTTTTAAATTCTTAAAAAAAACATGATTTTGGGGGGGAAATTGTAAATGTTTTTGATAAATTGCTCTGAGATAAGAACTGCATGTAAAAGAGACACCAACACCAGAAACTGACACCAGGTGAACATGCATTTTCAGCAAGACAGTAACAACAACAGTGTATCGTTGCATTTGTATGGCTTTCACAGATCGACTCATAAACTTACTGTAACATGACAGGCAATGCATTCAAAGAAAATCCACTTTATCATTCAAGTTGCTGATACAGAGGTAACGCTTGATCTTAAAAGGTATTAAAGGCCTACTTACGACGCTGTCAGGTATAATTTATTGCCACATAAATGTAGAATTTGCAAAGTCCTGCTTTATATTGCTAGTGGCTCCATAGTGTAGTGGTTTACACATTTTCGTAACAGGCAGAAGATCCCTGCTTCCACACTCGAGAAGAAACAATCCTTTTGGAGTTTTGTCAGGAAAGGCATCTGGTGTAAAATCTGTAAAAGTCAAACATGCGGAGCCACCCCGTGTGAATAAAGGAGCTTTTTATTTTCAAGTAAATTGCTCCTACCAGCCAAAGAATTGCCTGTTGTTTAATTACAGCGATACTTATTTGGTTTTTATTATTTTAGGTAATGTGAGATGCAATAAATTGAAAACCATAGTGGTTTATGAGCCTCTACATGAAAATATCTCACATTCCCTCAGTTCATGAACGTTTCTCAGTTTGAAGCACCTGTACAAGGTTGTAGTCTTCTAATAGTCAGCATGGTTAGCTCATAAATATAATCTTAGATCACAGAAAAGAATCAGGAGAAGTTTAACAATCTCTGCAGGAAAATTCTTTTGTAATAGTAATTACATTTTAGAAGTAAACAAGTTTTTTTTTAATGAGTCTTAGCTTTCTGACTATGTCACAGATAGTAGAGATAAGTTTCACTTCACATGCTATGAGCCAACATCACCTGGAGGCCTGGGTGTTGTGTGACCACACCTGTAGTGTCACTCTGCTTTCAGTGAGGGATTGTGCCACTTTGAAGAATCCACCCACTGACTTCACGCTAATGCAATTCTGCTCTTTCAACAACCTGGCTATTTACCATCTACACTTCAATAACTTCAGCTCAAGATGTGTCAAAGAGCACCACTCACATATCTGCTTTTATTGATTGTTGCAGTTCATATGACATAACTTTCCCCTCTACACTACAAATACCATCCTTAAACTGTTTATCATGCCTGTATGCATCATTCAATGACACTCAAACTTTTATAATGACATCTGCGTGGGCATTTATAGAGCTGTCACTGCCACTTAAGCTTCAGGGTTAAACGTCCTATATCTGCATCCTTTCCACTAAGCTGCCTCATCACTTTTAATTTACTTAATGAAGTACATTCACTCAAAGACATGTACCCATACTGTTACACAAGAGTGAACATTAAGAGTAGATCTGCAGTAGCAGTTGTACCAGACCACCAACCCTAAGGACAAGCCACCACAGATGAAACAACAATCTTGCTGCAAAACAGAGACACAACTGGAAGAATGTTAACAGGTCACTGAGTATAAAATCTTGGTGACTTTATCCGAAGGCAGTTGTGCAAAAGGGCTAAAAGTGGACGCGTAGCTTTACATGATGGCAAACTGCCATATCCAACAAGAAAGTGACTCATCCTGTTGTGTTATGGAGCTTTAACCCAACCCTTCACTTACATCAGAATGCAGTATGCACTGTGTTTTATCTTAACCTGATCTGGACCACTGTAAAGAAAGGAGATGCTTTAGAGAACCAGGCACTGGATTCCTCTCATTTTCTTTCAACACTAAAGCATGTGGTCTACTTCAAGAAATACTCCATATGTAACCATGCACATCAGTACAGCTGACTAATGAATGCAAAGCCATTGACCCTTTTCTATAGACTTAGGGGCTATTTAATGTGATCATGTGAAGGAAAATGAGGACGCACACAGAACTCAAAGATTTTTTAAAAGGGAATGGGCTCACAACCACTTAGTAGATAATCACAAGGACCTACAGACAAGTTCTCCACACATGTAATGTCATGCTATCACACACCCAGCAACAGAAAATAAATGTTGCCTTTAACTGGGAACTATTAACCCCACGGTAGAATAAAATCAAGTGCCATCTATACTCTGCTTTAAACCTCTCCAGATGAATTGGTCCTGTACAATCGCTAAGCCTTTGTGTGTGTGTGTGTTTATACGGTAACAAAAACTGCAGCCATATTGATACAGTCTGTTTAGTTTGGTCTTTCTCAGTTCTCTCAATTTTGCTGTGTTACTAAAAATACAGCCAAAGAGCTGTAGCACTAAGTCTAGGCCTTTGCAGGTCAGGCCTGGCGAACAGTTTAGGAAACACTTTGGTGACACAGGGCCACGCAGAGGACTCACTGTCCCACTATGACAATGGCACTTTAAAAACTTGTGTGCGAATTTTGAAGGCACCTTTGGAGTTTAAACAAGTCAGTTGTGTGATTTGCCTGGCAGTGTGAATTCAGTGAGTTAGCAGCTTTTAGTTGGTCAAAACACAACTACACCCCACTGACACAGTCCGTGTGCTGGCCTACTTCATTACTTCATTTCCCAGTAAACTACTAGCTCTGCCACTTGCTGTAGCAAATGCCCTGACTATTTTGTGGACAGGGCAAAGTCTTAGCTTTGATGGATTGGATGAATTGTGTTAAGTACAACTTACTGTTACTGTCTTTTTTACTGACCAAAGTCAGTTATCACTCCAGAGCCCACTGTAGCGCAATAGTATGCTTTTAATATGATCAGTGAGGAATAAGAACATAAAAATGTATAGCTTGCATGTTAGTAACTTCAGACACTGAGATTTATATACATACAATTCTACTGAGAAATTGCTGTACATATTTGCTTTTTATTGGTTGTTCTTTATTTAAAGTTTCACCCTCTTTATTACAGCTTATTTCTTCTAATTTAATCAGAAGTAGATAGGAGCAAAACTTTGGAAATAAAACAAATGCAGAGGCTGTATAACAGCACTTAGAGGAGGAAAAATAAATGTCTACTCCATTAACTACAAAAAAAATTTTGCTTTTTAAGGTCTTTCATAGTTACAGCTCCTTTCCTTAAACTAAAAGAGAAAATGGGAGCCAGGGGCAGAGCTGAACCAGCATTTACAAATGAGTGAAGTGCAGAATTTGTTCTTTTAATTTGTCATATTTAAAATGTTGCACGAACTAGGAGAAAATGCTACACCTTTGAAGAGACTATAGGACAACTGAAGTTACAGTCTAATCAGCACCAGAAATTTTAACTGACTATACAGGGCTTTATATTGTTCAGCTTCCCTCTAGTGCAAGAACAACTGTTTATACTGATATTTGGAAGATGAGTATTACGTTAGACAAATCTTTTCAAAGTAAAAACCATTTTGAGTGTCACACTCTGCCTTGTTTTGGAAAGAAAAAGCCACTCAAGTTATGCCCATGGCCAGTGATGACATAATCTCCCTGCTTGCCAGGAAAAATGTGAGTAAGAACAATTAGAATGCATTATAACATAATATAAATGGATGACGTACACCCGTTAACAAATATTAGCGAATATGTATATTTCAGAACAGCAAAAATACAGAAAACTAGCAAGATTTTTTTCCCACTTTCCTGCTTGAAGTTTGTAGCATAAGAAAATAGTTTAAAACAATTTTATTCTGGAACCCTCATTAGATTTTGGCATATCTTGTAATGCCTCCAAATTATCTGTGGTAGCTGGGCCTATGAGAAAAATGTGTATTGCTCCACTGAAGGCACAAACTGAGGCTAACTGTGGTTTCACCCTATTCTGAACTATAGCAACACAACCCTTGGCTAACCTTTACTGTGGAGACATAATGTTGTAAAATATAGCTTCTTCTTTTTGCTAATTGATAGTAGACAGTGTCTTGTTATCACTCCTGCAGTGTCGGCAAAGCGTGATTGTCCCACTACAGTATGGTGATGATCTACTATACTGCAGTTGCAGTGTCGAAGAACTGTGCTGCTACTCGGCCCATCATCTTCAAACCCGCTTCATGAGGTAACAAGTAGTCCGCACTACATGCTGTCTACCTAGGGCTTTACAACAGCCTGTTGAAATAAGCATTCTTGGCACACCGGACCTCTGCATTGTTACATTTGTTTTGGGGGGATATATAAAAGTATATATGATGTTGCTGTGGTCCTAAAGCCAGGGCTTTTTTTTTTTTTTAGCAGGAAAAAAAAAAGTCCACAGTCTAAATCGAAACGATGTCGACTGCTCAAGTGCAGGATTTGCTTCAGTGCAGCGGATCCCAGTCCCCTTCTACATGCCCCACTCGCACCTCAGCTGCATGGCTTTGTCAACATAAAAGCAACTCAGGTGCTCGTGTAAAAATCACGCTTTCGCAGGGCCCGCGTGATGAGTATTGGTCTGCATCAGCAGAGTGACAGACATGAAAGAATAGTCTGTCTCCTCCGGCTGTTTCGCTGGAAAACACAGCGAGTATAGCTCATTTAATAGAGAAGTGGTGATGCAGAGGAGTGGGGGGGTGGGGGTGGGGGTGGGGGGTACGCTGCTGCAGTCAACCCGAGGATGGAATAATCTGGTTAGGGGAGAATCACGTTGTCCAGAAAAAAAAGAAAGACAGAAAGAAATAATAAATAACTGTGCGTGGATCTGATCCTCTGAAATACCATCGAGTCCCTGTGTGTGTGTGTGAGAGAGAGAGTGTGAGAGAGAAAGGTGGGGGTGGGAGCGAGCGTTATTTAAAAAGTTAGAAGATCATGGTGCCGTGGTAATGCAGCTGGGGGGCTTTTTGTGTGTCTCTGCGCTGCCGCCCGCCTCCCTCAAAAAAAAAGACCTGAGCTCGCCGATGTAGTAGCAGCACAGAATAAGTTGTCCCCCCCTCTCCTTCCAGAGCCTCTGCATGAGCCACTCGCTGCATAAATGTGATTGCAGATCTATCATCGTTACGACCAAATTAACAGAATAACGCAGACACTCAACTCTCGGCACACAAGCACGCATAAAGCCGGTTCGCTGAGAAACGGAGGAGTAGGCATAAATGTTGATGAGCTTACCACTTGGATTCTTGTTTTTCTTAAGACTCTTGCCACAAAGACACTGCAGCATATGCGTTCCTTTGCTGAAAATGTTCCAAAGAAACCACATTGATTTGGGCGAAGAGCAATCCCGTGTCTTAAACACCCAGATATAGATGAGATCCTTGCGGTTGCATAATAACACAATTGGATCAGTTCTCCCGAGCAAGGCTGCCAATTGTATCATAGAAAAATAGGTATATCCAAGTCCTGTGCGCTTTCATTCACGTGACAAAATATTCACTGTCTGTCAGACTTCGTGATAATGGTGTGTTTTCTTCTTCTGGCGTGTAAAGAATGCCTCCTCAACTAGTCGACAATAGAAAATATACTCTGGAAATTGCATGTGTCGCACCGGGAGGAGACGGGTCGCCAGTAAACAAACACACAACTAACGTGCAAACAGTAAACCACGGTGGATTTCCGAGGAGAAAATCATTGCCTATTAGTTCATCACTCTGAGGAGAGGAGGGTGGATCTGCACAGCATCAAAAGCCAAGGGAGGATGCATCCTATGGACAGACTGCTGCAATGATAGCCCCAACAAGACACCACATTGCCGGATCAGGTCCAGTTCGTTTCCCCTGCAAACCTGCTTGATTGGCGAGGTCAGATAACACCAACCCCAGTTTTCATTTCTTTGAGCCCCCACGCTGCAACGTTTCTATTAAAGCCAGGGTTCTTGGTGTGTGTATGTGTGTGTGTGTCTCCGTGATTCTTGGAGTGTGCGTTTGCTCCCTGTGTTCTCCTCGAGCCGTTTCAGCACCACGCCACTGGCATCTCCAAAAGTACGGTGCGCCTGTATAAGAACATTTGCATCATTTTTCTTTGGCGTCGGACCCTCTCGTTAGAAATAGACGAGTAGGAGGGGTTAAAGTGAAAGATTGGCTTTCCATTACGTAAACACGTGGTTTGTGCGCCGTCATATCGGTGATGCTCTGAATTTTTTTTTTTTTTTTGATCCAGCAGAGACTGTTGTCCCAGGCTGTTGCTGGAAATTATGTTTCTATTTATTTATTTATTAGATGCGCGCGTGTGCGTGTGTCGCAGGTGAAAAGTCTGCATTTCTATCCATTACCTCTGTGCGATTTCTTCCAAACAAATCATTTCTTTGCCTTCAGTTCCTCAAGCTGCTGCAGCTCTGTGCACCTATATGGGGTGTTAAATGAGAAATTGTGCTTAATAGCTCTAAAGTCGCAGGTGTTCGGTACTCACTTGGATAGGTCGGTAGACACTCGTGTGCACCTGTTTCACGTCATCTAAGCTTTAGAAGCTCAGTGAAGCAACAGATCCCTGATTTAGACATTCAACTGAGGAGGAGGGGAAAAACGTGCAACAGAAGTCAAGCCAAGTCGAGATAGCAAGAAAAAAAAACACCAAAAGAAGTGATAGAATTTTCAAGACAAAATTGAATCTATGTTTTTTTTTTCTTACTTTTTTTTAAAAATCCCATTTACTTGTTCTGTTTTGTGTCTTTGTCCCTGATGACAGGGGACCAGTTAGTGTTGCTTGGAGCGACTGTTACCACTGCCTCATGGCTGATCTCTAAGGATTTATAGATTTTCCATCACAGCAAAAGGAGAAGGAGATATTGTTCATTATGCCTGCCCTTACCAAACAGGGGTTGTGGAGATAGACAGAGGACACATATGTGCACGGACACTTGTGGCTGTGTCCTTTCAGATCGAACCTGAACCCCTCATTCCATCTATTTGATCCATTTTTGTTTTTCATTTTATATCTGGGGTGAATAGTGAGTTCTTGCTTATATGGGGTATGTTTCGCATGAAACCACTTCGCTGATCCCTCCATTTTCAAAATAAATACCTTTGTATTTCATTATTATGCCCTTTTATGTTATGCAAGTTGTGTGTTCACCTCTAAATTACAGCATTAATCCACTTTAATGGCCTAGTTTTGTGGCGCCCAGGTCTTGTCAGTTGTCTGTGATAACTGGTTCCTCGGGGATGTGGGCCACTTCGAAACAAAATGTTTCCTGAGTGACGTTCTTGACATTGTGAATCTGCTAAGTCATTGTTTCAAACTTAACTGTGAGAATTTCATATTGAGGTGACTTTCAATTTTTCAACTGCAGCTGACACACATTTACTGTAGAGACACACTTATCAGGTGTCCTTGTGTGTAGTTCCAGTCCACTGCCTCAGATAAGTGGCACATGCATTAATTTAGGGAATTTACACACGTATGCTCACAAAATGTATTCTCGCGCATTCTGTGAGGCCAAGTTGAAACACTCACTGTGGAAACACCACAAGTGAGAGTCAGAGCTTTGCAGTCTTTCCAGCTTCCTCTCTCTGCAGAGGCCTCTCATGTCATCTTTGCTATCGATCCGTCTACTGTAATGTAAAGTATCATCGCACCCTGGAGGATATCATCTGACAATTTTGTCAGGGATCATTAGAATACTTCTTTTTGATTGCCCAGGCTGCGGCCGGCAGGAAGTGGCTCCCTTGTGAGTTTTTAACAGCCTGTTTTCTCCTGATGGGAAAAAATAACTTGATTTAAGATGCACAGAGATAAATGGAGTGGTTCCAGTTTTACTCATGGTCCGTGGTTTCACTGTACACTTTTAAAAGGCTCACACATGGGGGAGTGTGAATATCACATGAATGAGTGTTAGAATTTGGAGACGGTGGGGAAGGACTCATATGATATTATATAATAAAAACTAAAATATCACTTTGAGATATAATTTATAACAGAGGTTAATTTAACTCTTTGTACAAAAAATATATTTGTTTAATAACAATCTGCACCAACATATGCTATGCTTGGGTGAACTGAATAAGAGCAATGAACCGGAAATTTGTTACAAACACGTATCTTTTGGATTTGACTGGAAATAAATAAAAGAACTGAAGTGATAATGTGAATACTTCAATAACTGTGAATGATAAATATTTACTTGTAAATGCCCTAGTGTACTTTCTGCTCACTCAACAAAACAAGATATTCCAACTCATTTTATTGGGGGGGGGGGCAGAGAATTCCCCTTAAATTAAATTAACAAGTTAAAGATAATACACTAGTAAATTACACACTTACATAATCTCCTTCTGTACTCCAATTTAGAAAATTGTGCTTTCACCCAAGTCATGGTCAGTGTTTTCAGGGAATGCCAGACTGGGACCACTTGCATCTCCATTTTAGCAGCAGTGTTAAAACCACCCCCTTCCCGGCGTGCCTCCAGCCAAGATGTCTACCAATCAGAGATGGAGAGTGAGCAGTGTTTGGCACAGCTTGGAGGAAGTGTTCACTAGAAAATGAACAGCTGCTGTGAACCAAGTCATATCCAAAGACTTCACTCAAACAAACGCACAAATTTACACATAAACACACACTCTCATTGTAAACAAATTGTGGCAAGCTTCTGCTCTGCAATTCGCACCCAACTATATGCCCAGTGAGTACCCTGCTGCAACAGCT
>VURO01020082.1:20450-33451 GCA_015108175.1 Pelvicachromis taeniatus
TGTGTGTGCGTGTGTGTGCGTGTGTGTGTGTGCGTGTGTGCCTGTCTGGTGCACATGCATGTGTGGGAGGCTGTGCTATGTGAGTACTGGGATTAGTAAACAAGAGGTTATCACAGTGGCTGCTGCCAGACAGCTTGCTGTTGTTCTCTGTAGCCTGACCCTCTTCAGCCACATCCATTAAACATCCAGGTTGATGCTCATCACTGCAAAACCCATCAATGAAGTCCTGTCTCTTGTGGTACCTAAGGGCATTGTTGATCTGATTTGTTTCAGTCAAAGGCAGTTTTGGGAGAGTATTTTGACCACTTTAAAGCTCAAAATATGTATTCTGAAGTCTTCCTGAACTTTCTCCATCAGTAGCTTTAAAGTTAGAAATAAACATTTATATCTCATATGAGTGGCATCTTCCACTGACATGGTGTGTTTGGGGGAGGGGGAGGGGGTCACCACAAAAACTGCCCAAACTTTTACTGCGTGAAGCTGTTTAAATCTAGGCTGGTTCTCAAAAGACACCAAGACAGAAGTGGCTCGGCATCAGCACCACTGTCAATGGGAAAAGACATTCCCTTTATCTTTACAGAACAGAGGAGTTATCAGTGACAACACATTATGACAGTAAGTCAGGAATGCTATGAATAGCACAAAATGGAGAAGCTGAATTCAAGGTGGGTTGCAAAGCCGCTTTCAGGGAACACAGATTATTGGTTTCTGCTGTTTCTTGCGTCTCTTAATACAAGCAGGTTTATGGCATTTATAGACACTCAGTGAAAAACGTATCTAAGTATGGGTAAAAGTCAGAGACACATAAGTAAAAGTACAGTGATCAAACTTTATTAAAATAGTATCACAGACCACTTATAACACTCATAAGCAAAAAAAGATGAGGCACGTGACCACAATGACTAAAACACAGAGAATGAATAAAACAGTGAATTGTTCTGAGTAATCTGATTACTCATTTACCACTGTTTTACACATTTAGAGGAAGCATTATCTCGTTTTTCTGTCTGGAGTTTGCATGTTCTCCCCGTGGTTGCGTGGGTTCTCCCCGGGTACTCCGGCTTCCTCCCACAGTCCAAAGTTTGTGGGGATAGGTGAATTGAAAAATCTAAAATTGCCCACAGGTGTGAGTGCGAATGGTTGTCTGTGTATGTGTGTTAGCCCTGCGATGGCGACCTGTCCAGGCTGTACCCTGCCTCTCGCCCTAAGAAAGCTGGGATAGGCTCCAGTGCCCCCCGCGACCCTGAAAAGGATAAGCGGCTGCGAATGGATGGATATTAAATACATTTTTAAAATGATGATATGAATCTGACTTTTCCTCTAATGTTGTAGGGCCTGTTTATAGAGTATTTGTGGTCATTGCATCTTGGACCAATCTGACTGTGCCCTGTTGGTATGACAGTGGTTCATATGTGATAAGATCATTGTACTGATGTATAACTTTAAGGCCTCAGTAGTTATAATCTTCACAGTTTTTGTTCCAAACCTTTATACCGTTTTTTCTGCTCACACTAAGCTGTGTTTTCCTAACCCTGATCACATTATTTGTGCCTAAGCCCAATCAAACGTCACCACAGCAGGTCATAACAGATTCATATGAATATGAATTTTCCGACGCAGGTGCTTGAAAAAGATTTTTGCAATCTAATGACAAACCGTGTCATTCTGCAAATACTGTAGCTGTGCTAGACTGGAAAACACTTGGAGGTAGTGACAAATCATCTGTTTAGTTGCTTTCTCAGGTAGAGAAATGAAAGCTGTATCAATCTTTGTGGACACAAGGAAGCATGGAACTCCAAACCAATTTGGCAGGCAAACAGCTGTGATGAATTATCGCCTTTGGATGTTGTAATGGCTAATGTGTTGGCAAACATTTGTCCTCTTACACTAGCAACCGAAACACCGAATGGAGCTGTTTTTGTGTGTGCCTGATGAATTTTAATCAAATATTCTCCCTTCTTCTCTTTACACACCTTAAACTGCAAATTGTTTCAATGTCTTTACCAGCTTTAAAGTCATAATATTAGTCATTCTTAATAAATGAGGTAACCATCGACTGATCTGATCAATTTCAAATTTTAGTGTTTAGCGTTGCCTTGGGCCAGTTGAAATCCCAGGCAGCACCACCTTCCTTCAGCAATTTAAATCCAGGTCAACTCAGTTTGAGCTTAGTATTTCTCACAAAGACCAAGACCAGAGCATTAGCATACGGTCTTTCAAGCAGAGAGATGGAGTTCTAATACAGATCGGAATGAAAGGCTGAGACAGACAGGGCTTAAATGAGAGGGGGTGCAGGAGCAGGAAGGATCTGACAAGAGGACAGGCAAGGAGGATGAAGCCTTTCAATTGTGGCACCATAAAGATTGGCACGGTGAGAAAGAACCAGAGTTGGCTGTTGTCCATTGATTATAGTAAGAACAGTGCACAAATAAACCACCTCCCCTCTGTCTGAGTAATACCCTTTTGTTGCTCTTATTCTCTCTGCTTCTGTTTCACACACATACATAAACGCTGCTATCTGCATACATTAAACAGGCCTTGAGAAGCAGACTCCTGAACCTACCTGGGTAGAATACAAAAGCACAGGAAGGAAGTGGAAGAGCTTTAAATGCAGAGGAGTGCTTCCACTGCCTTGCTGTCTTCCACCCAATGCACAAAACCCTTCACTCTTCCTCTGCTGGCACGTGGTTCGGTCCATTCAGCTCAGACAAGCCGGTTATTGTGCCAGGAGCGAAATCTTGAGTCAAAGAAGGCGACAGAAACAAATCTAAGTTGTTACTCATGATTTGAGCCCAACATATAGAATTTTTTTTCAAAATTGATACTCATATCTGTATTTGGTGATTTAAAAAGTCCTTTACATGAGCCAATAGATTAATTTTTTTCAGACACACAAAACAAACAGATTTCCCTCTCACTTACACATGAAGTGATTTGATAAAAAAAAAAAAATGCAGATATAGCTTGGGATCAAGCAGCAAATCCCTGTCATACTTTGAAGGAAATTGCAATTAAGTAAGGAAGAAAGTGACAGATGAGAGCCTGTGAACCAGGACTATAGAAAGAAAGTTCATGGCTGATTGTGGAGTACACTGGCATATAAACACTTCACCTGAGCCATGCATAAAGGAAAAAGGCAAGGAAGGGTTGCTAGTGCTAGCATTGATAGCATTCATTACACTTGTTTTGCACAGTGCAAATAGCTATACATTTCATCAACAACTTTTCAGCAAATGCATGATTTGATGATGGGAGTTTGGGATAAAAAGCTTTAAATGCATCTTTAGGCCCCATTCACAAAGGCCTAGAGACCAGTCAGCAACCATCTGGCAACCACTAATCATGTGAAAAAAAAAGCAGAGTAAAAAAAACAGTTGGCAAGTGGTTGCCGGAGGTTGCTTGCTGTCTCTAGGTGAAATTACTAGCAAAGCGGTATACAGTTTTTCACCAAAAAATGTCTTGTGATTATTAGATTGTCACCATTGTCTACAACACAGAAGGCAATGACTTGACTGCAAACACTAGCTATTCTCTCAGTGGTAGGGAAACTTGAAAAGTATGATTCAAATGAGACATAGAGACCATGTGACTTTAAGGTAAAAACTGTTATTTGAAACATGTTGGTTGCAGTGATGAGGAAGTGTTTTCATTATAATTGCATGCAACCACAACAATCTGCTAGTGACCAAACAATCACAAGCAAGTTTATGGTGCAGCACCCTGTTTGTAATTGATTTCACCTTATAGCTGCCTGTAGCCACTAGGAACCACTTGGCAACAGTTAGGGAATACACATTTATCTCTAGCAACCTGAGATTGCCAGGTGGTCACCAACTGGTTTGTGGGCGTGTGTGGCTGAGACATTAAATACACATGCAAAAGTGGTGTGTACAAAGCTTAACCTTACCCATTAGCATCTGTGGCTACAGGCAGTCTTTTTTGCTCTCTGAAAGTTGTTTCCTATACAGATTATATCAGTCTCATTGTTGACAGCACTCATAGCACGCTCATAAAAACAGTTCAGTTTTTAGGTAGGACTCACATATGTTGTTTCAGTGAAGATTGTTATGCCTGCAGTTTGGAGGGTATATTTGCTAACATAATGATCATATAAACAACATTCCCAGGGCATGCTAACAGGGCTTCAGTTAGCATGAGCAAGCTAGCTGCCTTTTATTAACATCATTCATGTACAAAAGAGTGATAACTCGCCTCAGTGCTCCATTTGTCCTTCATTTCATTGCCAGACTGGGCAATAGAGACGGCTCTATCAACAGTATTGATACCAATGCTGATTTTGGTATTGGACAGTAGATATTAGCACAATTGGATCAATGCTTTGATTCAGTTCAGTATGTAGCACACTGAATTGTGTGAAATTAATAATTTTTTGGGAAAAAATGTCTTAACATGCACTATGAAAAATGTCTGAACCTTGCTGTGTTGACTGTCGTGTCGATTGTATTTATAGCCTATAGCACATTTAAAACAACAGAAGTTGACCCAGAATGCTTTAGAGACAGGTACATTTAGATTCCACAGCTCCAGGAAAACAGTTTCAAAATAAATGAAAAGATGTGTTTTGTTGTGTTAACTAATTATTCAGGAAAGTAAAGATCAGTGTTTTAGTGATCATTAAAATGATGATTCATCTGATAGGTCATTACACACTGTTCTCCCCTACCTAAGCTGCCTTTGTAAGTTAAACATATCAGCATCAATATTGCTTCTGGCAATTCTGGTTCTGTGTATACTTGGTATTGGATCATACAAAAAATTTACGGCATTGCACAGCACTACTGGACAAGTAGCCACCACCCTCTAATCAGGTTATTGTTGGATTTGTGTGTGTGTGTGTGTGTGTGTGTGTGTGTGTGTGTGTGTGTGTGTGTGTGTGTGTGTGTGTGTGTGTGTGTGTGTGTGTGTGTGTGTGTGTGTGTCTCTCCTGTTTATTGGCCTGGTATATTAGTTGGTGTGGTGGAATATTTATTGGGTCATTTATCTTTCTTTTTTAATTTTCTGAGCAGGCGGTTTTTTGTTGTTGTTGTTGTTGTTGTTTGTTTTACTTAATTGAAAACAGTGGAAAAAAATGTTAAATGGGTAAAAAAAAAATTCACAGAGATTGTATATCTGGTGCGTTATGCTATTGTACTCAAAGTAGGTGTTTCATAAAAAAGTATAATACAAAATAGGGGCGTGTAACGTACAGATGTTATGCATTTGACTGCAGGTTGAGTGTAAGAAGTCTTTGTACAGTATCAGCAAAAAATCACTGCCAGTTAAATCTCAAGTCAAAATAAAATGCATTTTATACTTAGTCTAGTTGTTTTCTAAGATCTTAATGGAGCAGGCTCATCACCATTTCAATTTATGAAAATTACTTTGGCTGCAGGTCAATAAAGCCATGACCAGGACACTCAAAACTCAAATGTGTGTCCTGACTTTATTTAACTTAAATTATACTGGCTTCTATAAAGTGTCCCATTGGAAATGCTTGCTCATTGGCCTTATGAGTGCTACATTTTTTGTTTACTAATGTCTTCTAAAAACGAACAAACAAAAAACACATTTCCAAGAACAGTTTAGTTTGCCATGACTTTTTATGGTTTTAAAAAAAAGCTTCCTTTCTGCCCAGCTTTAGTTTATGGTATGAATTCCAGATGTAGCTTTCTTTTTGATGATTGTTGTTGTGCATGATGCTTTCTGACAACCCATACACGCCTTGTCTGATCTTGTTCTATTCATCACCCACATGTCAGTGATGGTACCAGTGATACCTGTTGCATTGTACCAAAGGAGTAGCTGAGCTCAGTTTAAAGAAAAACTTAACATCTAAAGAAAGAAGTCAAAATACAGTGCACTGCAATGCATTTACTTTGTTTACTTAAATTTAGTGATATCCTATTCCATTTCTTGTAAATGACTGTGACATGTTGTGAATTCATTACTGTGAATTCAGTAATGCCTCAGTGGTCGTTTACCCCGCCTTGTTATATAGACTGCCTGTGGCTTTCTCTTTGATATTTTTGCCCCCCTGTGGTAGTTTTAAGTGCAGCTCTTTGTGGCTCATCCCTGGACACTTTAAGAAAAACACACAACCAAATCACAAAAGGAAACTAGAGCTTGAAGGAGGTGTTTTTTCCCCCTGTAAGTATGTTGTCCGTATGGGTGAAGGCCATCTATTAAAACAGATGAGCAGCATACAGGAAGAGAGAGGGGTGACTCATATCTCTGTGATATGCCAAGCCACACATTCACACATTTACAGTGATGTACACACACACACAAACAACAGCGCACACACTCCTCTTCAGGCTCTGCTGTTCTGTCACTTTGTATTAATACACACACAGTGAGTCCAGTCAAAGGGAAGAGGAAGAGAAGGGGTGTGCGTGGAGGCTTTTGAACAGTCAATGGCAGCGGGAGAGAAAATGATTTTTAAAAAAAGTGTAAGAAGATGGAAAATCCATTGAACTTTGTGTTGCCTTTGTACAGGCAGACATCCTTTGTCCTTCCTCATCATATCGCACGTTATTTAGCACTGTTCCCATCGTTTGGTGCTGTGCTAATGCCAACACATTTCTAGACAGATGGAGAAAGAAAAACCAGCAGAGACCAAATCAGTAGCTTGTGTTGTCACAAGAAAGCCTTTGACTTTTGGAGTTTCCAAATTTAAACCTTGACTGAAGGGACGAGGTTATAGGAGATCAGTTTCTTCCTTGTCAGCCAAACTGACAAATTTTTCTTTGTTGGAAAGAACAGCTCATTAAAATTAAGACAGTCACACAAATCTTCTCTTGCCTTCATCAAAGTTATATGAAAGGTTGTTTGCAGTCTCTTTTTACGTGTGGTCCGCTAAGACAGCTAACTATAGTTCCCTATACAACAACTATAGTTGTTGATACACCTTTAAAGATTTTCACACCTAACTTGGCAAACTGAAATACTTATTTAGTGCTATGAAGTGAAAATCAGCTCTGCAGACCAAAACAGAAGTAATAAAATAACACAAAATAATGTATAAATACAAAACTAAAATATCAATCAAATCAAGTTATTTAAGAAAGAAAGAAAAAAAGAAAGAAAGAAAGAAAGAAAGAAAGAAAGAAAGAAAGAAAGAAAGAAAGAAAGAAAGAAAGAAAGGTGTTTCCTGTAATTACTCCTCAGTCACACTACAGTAAAAATGACCAGCAGCCTCCTTGTAACTATGACAATCTGTCAGTTGCCCGTTCATGGCAGTGAATCGCAGTAGCTGTTTATTGGCCTGTGACCAGTGGATGAATTCAGATTGCAAGGTGTTTGCACAGGTCACCTGGTGGGGCGACAACCTGTCTCCAAACAACTCTCTAACTCACACTGACTGAGTCACTCTCAGACAGACTGATGACAGCAAATAACTGTCATCTCATTTATAAATGCAGCCAGATTGCTAACACGTCGCGATCAATCTGAGACAGCCTGCACTGATGAGAGCAACTCATCTGTAGCAATGGGAATCCAGAACTGGTTCTCTACAATAACCGGTTCCCAGTAGTTCAATTCCTTGGAATTGTTAGTCTGACTGCTTACTCTGCTTATTAGTTTCCTTTGCACTTGCACCACAATCTGCTGATTGTGTGCCGGAAGAGGAAAATAGTGGTGCAATCTATAGTGTGGATATGGATGCTTATCACTCGCGAATAACCACAGTTTTTTGTCTGTCACCCTCACACTTTTATTTCTATTACACAAAAGAACAAAAGCGCGATGGTGAAGTGTAAGAAACAACTGCATTATGCTGCTAAGAGAACGTTGGCTCTTTGCAAGCGTCTGCACAGATAGGATGCTAACGTAAAGCTAGCCAAGAACTCAGAGTGACATCCTGACCCTAGCCCAGCAGCCAGACCCTGAACTTCAACAGGTAACAAACTGATGAGCAGTCAGGCTGCAGCCTCAGTTTCTATCTGTTCATGTTTCTAAAGAAGAATCACTGTGGCAATCATTTTAAAGTCTCTGTGGGCTGGTTTTCATCTTTGCTTTGTGTTCCTGGCTTTGTGAATGACTAAATACTATGAGATAGTTCATATCTGTATCCTCGTCATCATAACAACTGAAATTTGTGTAAATTGTGTTGGTGTGTGGGGCTGTAACCTCAGGTTTATATTGTTAATTGATAATTGTGAGACAATGTTTCAGGTCATTTTACAGAGAAACAAGACAGTAACATAATCAGCTGTGTGACAAATTACTTCTGCTTCATCTCAGCGAGTGATTAAGGAATGTACTGCATTATTTTACAGAAGAACAGCAAATAATACATGATGCATTACTTTTTTTGAGTTACGACCCCAATGCTGATCACAACAAACACGGGAAATACCTCCAACATGCACGAACATTTGACCACACAGCATGCGATTCATTTCCATGAATTTAATGTCTTTGATATGCTGCTTAGTGATGGTGGTTAATCTCAGAGAATCCAATGATGATTGATAAGAGAATTAATAAGGAATCAAACTGATAAGTGATATTGATAATGGAATCAGAATTGTGAAATTCTCATCAAGTTCTGCTGTTCTGGGATGCGTCTCTTTGTAATCAGGGACTCGACTCATCTGGCCGACAACTGGTTGTATTCATTTATCAAAGCATGATTGTCGAGCTCCTGTGTCATTTTACTGTTACGTTGTCATTTAGCAGCAACTGCTCACTATTTCAGAAGGAGTTTCTGAAATTTGCTTCATTTCTGTGACTGTACACAGACTGTCTGTATTGATCACAAACTGATAGCAAACCAATAGCAGACTGACTTCATCTTATTGCTGTTTTTTGACAATCTTGTTGCACAAACGTGGCAATGATGCTGCAAATTCATCGCACGTGATCGATTTAATATTGGTCATACTGCCATCTCTAACCACTGTTTTCCCCAGTGTAGCTGTAGCATTAAATACCACTTGATTTTCATAATTTTGGGCAAAATATAACTTATAATTAACCTGAATCTGAACTTGCCAGTGCCATATCTAAATCTCAGATAATTCAATTGGAGTCTTTTTTTTGTATTGCAGAACCTAAACATTCATAGAAACGCAGAATTTGTTCATTATGAACAGGCTTTAAAATATATCATGTTTTATTCACTCACTCATCTCAATTTCATATTTATAGTCCCAAAAACATCTGGGACTGCAGCCACTTTAGCTTAAAAGCATTTTATCTCATAAGGGCAAAGTATCAAATTCAGCAAAAAACATTAATTAATTAAAATACACAGAATATTATTTTAATTGGTTAAACCATCTATCCGTAAATTCTCTGGCACTTATCTGGGTCACTGTATACCATTATGTCCCTAATGGCTTTCTATCATTCTTCCATTCATTTGCCCATGAAAATTGTATTAAATTGCATTGTATTAACATTTTGTATAAATTGCCCGGGCAAATGTTGTATCAGTGTTTTGTTCTACTGGGTGCTTGCTAATAATTGTGTGAATGTTGTATGGTGTACCCTCTGGAAACGATCTTTGCTCCACCTAACTCACCTGAGGAGCGGTGAAGCAGTGAACTGACCAGTGTTCCTGCTGTGCACCTAATTATCTACAAAGCCCTATGCATTAAGCCTCTCCCATCCACTCAGCTTGGGATGCTTATCACTCGCGAATAACCAGAGTTTTTTGTCTGTCACCCTCACACTTGACAAGGCGATGCTTCTTCTGCGCCACATTCAGCAAACGTCTTAATCAGAGTGGGTGGACAGATGAACTGCTTGGAAAGTGGAGTTGAAAAAGAGATAGAAAGAGATGGAGATTAAATGACAGAGAAAGTCTATTTTTGACTATGAAATGGAGGTCTCCACCTTACTGTTTCTGTGGCAGAACAGCACATGAATTTTGCATACTAAATTTCTGTCAGGATCAAATAGTCTCAGTTCGAGGCCCAAATTAGCAGCAGAAGCACCGTCAAAGGCCAGAAGATGATGAATATTTCTTTTGCCTGATAGAGACAAGAAGCCCAGATGGGATAAGAAGGTGATATCTTGGCTCATCAGGACTAGACAGTCAGGTCAGTAGAGAGAAGGGAAGGTTATTAGTTTTCCAGTATGTCATAAATCATAAAGACTGTATAGAGCACAACTGGCTCAGTCAGGGTCAGTTCTCCTAGTACTAAAAGTTTTTAGTGCTTGAGATGTTGTGGTTCTTAAGCTGTAGCATCAGGGAGGCATCTAATCATCCTAAATTCACAGTGCATCATGGGAACGGGCCCAAATATTGAGCCAGTAAAGACGAGATAAAGAACTGTTTTCAGTGACATGAAGAGCAAGAGATCCTGCAATAAATGTTATTATCCTCCCAGTGAGTCTGGGAATACCTGAAGACACCAAAACATCCCACATGTCGTGATCTATGCTGTTGTAACTGTGGTTTTTAGTAGCATTTTGAGTTTTTTGCTTTTCCATGTGTTTTTTGTGAGTTTACTTCCTTTTTTTTTTTTTAAATGTGAGCTCTTCATGTGATATTTCCCTTTCTCTCCCTTTTTACTTTTTTCCTCTCATTATTGTCTTATCCATGCCTTGTGGTCGCTGTCAAAGGTGTGTATTTAGTCCTGACCCATTAATACAAGGCAGGATTGAGCTATTCTTTCATGTTGTTTTCACTCAGTTCTTTGCTTACAACATCAGACTCAACAGAGCAGGCAACAATCTTATGTTGTACAGAGCCTTTTGGTGAGCAGGTGAGAATTGTAGCCTAAGAGGGCAGACGTGGTCTTCTGCTGTCTGTTAGGAGGTTCGATGTATTGTTCATTCAGAGATGCTCTTCTGCATACCTTGTTGTAATGAGCTTTAGGCAATCTGGCCATTCTCCAGACAGCTTAAGACTTTATAAACTGATCATTTTAATAAACTTAATAACCTTATAATTAATCCAGTATGCATGGCTTTTGCTTGTGGGAGGACACCTGAGCAGATACATGGAGGCAAAGCTCTGCACAGAAAAGGCCTGGCAAGGTTCAAACACATGAACACTGAACTTAGGCATGCTTAGGGTCATAAATATAAAAGCTATAAGATTTTAAAGATATGTTTTGTGGAATTTTAGTGACGTGAAGGCTGAATACTTGTTAGTTAATAGCAGCAGTTTGAAAGTGTGACCCATGAACACAGCAGGCCAGCGTCAGACAGGGCAGCAGCAAAAGTGCTGCTATTGATCTTGGCATTGCTGTTTGGCAGTTAGTACAGAGACCCAGACACATGACCTCACCTCTGGACATCTGATCAATAACCTTTTTTTTTCCAGTGGATTAAAGAATCATTTTATTTAGCCAAGAAAATGAACAGACAAGGACACTTAAACAAATGGTTTTCATGAGCATTTTAATGGATTCCGCATCTCTGAGACTTTGAACAACCAATTTTGGATCTAAATGTAAACACAAAGGTGGCTCGACACCAATAGTGAAGCTCAGAGAGTCTTTGATTTATTTTTACACTCTTCTAGCGTTCGACAAGCTAGTTACCAAGCTTCAGAGTCTGAGTGTGCTGGAATCTCATTAGAGTTGTCAGGCAAACTCAGCACCAAGGAGATGTGCATCACAGCTCAGGCAGGTCAAGGTGAGATTGATTCAGTAAATGCACATGTGGATCTCCATCACAGCACAACGGAACAGAGATGAGGCACATCCTATCCTGTATATGGTCTGTTTTGTGCTCCTGTAGTCCTGACTGATGGCTTTACACTGAGCTGAAGAGTGGGGATTCTGGGCAGCTCATGAGTAATAATGCTCAGACTGCTACCATCATAAAATAGATGCTGTTGGGCATGCTGATTTACAGTGAGGCAGATGTAAAGAGCTTAGCAACTCACTGATGGCCAATGATGAGACAGCTGTGAAGACCACAGGCTGCCTCCTGTGATGTGACAAGGACACCTGTGGACCAAGTAGGTGCTGCCTGTACCACCTCTCATGTACAGCATGTGTGTGGATTCACACAAACCCATGCAGGGTGTGGTGGTATGTTTGGGAGCATCTGAAAACACTGTTGATTCATGTGACTCGTCAGACACATTGAGGCATGAAGTCTGTTACTGTCTACAACGTAGTAAGCTGTAACCTGATAAACCCTTGTGCCCTCAGCGAGCCCCTTTCTCAGACCTCAAACTAAATTACTGTCCACCCACCCCTTAATCCCTGCTGCAGTTCTGTTACCTGTGTTTCTTTTTTATGTGGTTTAGGGAATTTACATTCAGGCAAACAAGGCAGAGGGTAGAATGAAATGAGATAAAGGGGTAGGGTTGTGGAGGAAAAAGAAATTGTAGGAATAGTAATACTCTGAGGGTCTCTAGGAGGAGCTGTGATGGGCTGCCCTCCGATGTTTTAATTGCACTCTAGAACAGCACGCAACAACACTACATTTGAGCGGGCGAAGGGAGGCATGGGGTCTTCATCCAACCCCGCTCTCTGCCAGCTGTCGGGGCGGGGGGACTGGGAGGTGGAGTTGGCCGTCCGGTTGGGGTCTGGGTTGCCGGTACCCCCCCTGCCACTGCGGAGCTGGGGGCGGTCTGCTTGTATCCACCTCAGGGAGGGGGACAACATCTGGGTTTAGGTGCGGTTCTCCTCGTAAAGGGGGGAGGGTACCTGGACCTGGGTGGTAGAGTATGTTTGGGGAGTATGACTGTGTGTATGTGTCAATATATGTTTGTCTCCTTGTTGGGTGAGTGCCGAGGGTTTGTGGTTGCGTGCATGAGGGTGGGAATGTACGTCTATCGGTGTGTACCTGCTTGTCTGTGTCTATGTGTCAGGTTGAGCCTCGGACTCCGCCTCTCCGAGAACACCCCAGGGCCTCCAACGTATGGAGGCCTTTCTCCCCTCACCACACTTCCTGCCTGTGGCTGATGCCCTCAGACGTCGGTGCATCGGTGGTTCCTGGAGTCCGGGGCTGGGTGCCCGGGTATGTACCTGCTCACTCCCGGTGGCTGCTCGTTGGGGCCTGGCGCCCGCGGCTTGGTCGGTCCCAGA
>VURO01020085.1:0-11391 GCA_015108175.1 Pelvicachromis taeniatus
TACACATACATACACACACATACATACACACACACACACACCGGAGTGTTAAATGTTTGCTCTTTTCTATTTATTCTGCTGAGTGACTGTCTTCTGCTCGTCAAGAAGTACATTTCATTGCAATGTTGACCCTGTGCTAACTTGCATATGACAAAACTGAAAACTGAATCACAGATTAATTGAATTTCCTACCTACCTGAGGGATTAATACAGTTTTATCTTATCTTAAAACGATCTTTATTCATCTTGAATTGGATCCCGGTACAGCTGCTCAGTTCATATGTTGAAAACAACCTCTATTCTTCTGATTGGCTGCCCATCATAAACAGAAGGTTTGAGCAGCCAGGGGGCGGGGCTTCTCATGACACCCAGGCTAAACAAAAGCTAGTTACTTCCAGAGCTATCGCCGATTCCAAACACCAAGTTTCACCACACTCCAACCAAAATTCACTGAACCGGCCGCAAAAGAAGGCAACAAAAACGCAAAAATTGGCTTACCGTTCCCGGTTTCCTCCGTTAGTTTCGCTGGTAGTTTTCGCTCCGTGATTATCAGCAGCCGCCGTGGCTAACTAGCAGCATCAGGGCCACTTCCGTCAATAAGCGCCATTTTCGATCTGGCTACGTGTGTAAATTGGGGCCACGTGGGGTCTGTAGTCGTACTGCAACTACTGATTGGTTGAAGTAACGTGAACGCGGCATAATTACGGGGAGTCTATTGGCTCAAAATATTAAAGCGAGGTATCAATCATGCAAAACGGCTAAAAGAAGCCGAAGTTACCGCCCCTCAGAGTTTAAAGGGCCAGAGGCAGGTCAGAAAGGGCCCGCTGACTGTGAATGTGGGGTTTATTCTTCAAATATATTAAAAAAACAAGCATTTTTAGGTATGTTAATGAAATTAAATCATTTCTGTGGTTTAATACCTACAGAAATTTTAACTCACATATGGTGTCCAGTGGACTTCTTGTACAGCGCCTGAATATTTATTTATTAAAAGAGATGTAATTTTTCACTTTAGTTTATGTGTTGATTACTGAATTTCCGGATTAAAGCATATTTTTAAAAGGGCTTTATGCTAAAAAAAAAAAAAATCTGACTTTTTCTGTGTTCCAGTCTCAGTAACTTTGACACAGTAACATCTGCTGCAATTTTTACACCTCTGATGAACAAGTGTTAGCTTTGTTTTGATACCGAGATTGTTTACACAGAGTTTGTGATTGCAGAGAAATCCTCCATTCAGTTTGGGCATGCCGTTTTCATGCAGGACGCTCAGAAAGCCCTTGCGGCTGCTTTCTGTTTATTTTCTAATGTTTAGTTTTTTAAGTCATACTACTTTTATGTTTTAATGCACTTATTGTTCTTTTAGTTGTGCATGATCAGCACCTGCTGCTTTTTCTTTTTAACCATCCCGGTAAATAAACTGACCTTCTTTCACTCTGCGACGTGACATCAGCTGTCTGATTGTTGTGTTGCATCATGGGCAAAGTTCTCACGCCACCTAACCTGCAGTCTCCTAAAAGGGAAAGACCAGATTTCGTGTCATTGTTGTTTTCACAATTTCAAACAGTACAACTTGCTGTGCTGTTTCTTCACCGTGCTTGAGTTACGCCGTTTCTCAGTCACTTTCTGGGAACACAATCATTAACAGTTGTTGTTGTGTACTGACCTGCAGCACGTAGGGTTAAAAGGTCCATCCAGCCAGGACAAACTGTTGAGCGAGAGAGAAAAAATAAATAAAAGTAAACCACCAGGAATTGAAAACCCTGCAACGCCTCAAAGAGCTCCTGCTGTTTTTAGCAGAGCGTGTCAAACAGATGTGTGAAAACTTTCAGACTTATGTGAAACTTTTAGCAGCTAAAGACAAAAGCTGCACCAAATATCTGCTGCGTGCGCACCTTCAACACACTTGACATTTTGTATGCATCAGTGTTGCACTGCTGGACACAAATGAACTTTAACAACGTTACAAATGAGACGGAGACGTCCAAATAAAGAAACACCTCAACATTTATTCATTATATAATTCTGTGCAATAACACAATATAGAAATAATCATTTTGTAAATATTATAATATATATATTTATATAGTTCAGATCTGTCTGTACAAAACAAAAACATTAAATACATTCAAGGTCTGAAGGCGTCATTCACTCGAGGAACCCAGTAAGGACATGAAGATGATCCTCAAAGGCATTCGGGTCAGCTCAGAGATTTGCACCTATAATCTTTTTTTCCATAAATCTCCAATGATTTACTAAATTTATTTATTTACTGAATGATTTCATTTAGTAAATCTTAACTGTAGATTGAAAGTGATTAAATATTAAATATTTTTCCTTCATCAGCACTGAATGAACACAGCAGGAAACACGTTAAAAGAACATTTGGTTTCCAAGCACTTTGCTGTACATGAAATTAACATTTTATTTTAAAAAAAACAAGACAAAAATCACCATCCACGACCCGAGTGTGTGTGCTTTAAATCAGCAGCCCGTGCACCTCGGCCCGTGTGGACTTTAATAGAAACACTGTGCAAAAGTCTCAGACACAAATGCGGAAGTGAAAAGAAACAACACGCCACTGACTTCACGAACGAAGCCTTGATGAGCCCCGTCACTGAGGGGAAAAAGGTAGACGACGTCTCCAGAAACACACTGAAAACACACACACACGCACACACACACACACACACACACACGCACACACACACACACACACACACACACACACACACCTTCATGCCACCGCCGTCTGGTAAAAGCCTTCCTGTTTTCACACTCTTCAGGATTTCACAAGACCGTGATGATACCGCACAACACACCCCCTTCCCTCTGTCACATACATTCACACAACACACTATACAATCAACGTTTCAGTTATAAATGCACTTCAGTCCTCTTCAGTTGGGTCTTTTTTGACCCAACAACTGGCCAATCAGAGCTTATCGTCTAAAATAGCATGTGATAGGTCCTGATGCTGGTGAGCCGACCAGGAAAAGTGCAGGCAGTACAGGAGTCTGCCATGAGCGCCTGTTTTTATGTTTTTTCGAGCCGTTATCTGCAGAGTGAACACTGCACCTGTTACAATCATAAACTACTTCAGTCACATGCGAGTCTCTCCGTCTGTCATCATGTGTCCTTATCGTCTGAAAGTGCAACGTGGAGCTGCAGGACGTCCCCGTCACTCATCCTGTCTCTGGGATGTGGCGACTGGACCTCCTCGTAAGGCGGTGGAGGGTTGTCGGGGCTTTGGCCGGATAGGAGCGGGCAGTGGCTGCCGTCTGACTGGCTGCTCGGAGAAGACTGCTGACAGCCCGGAGCCTCCTGAGCCAGGAGGAGCTGCGTGGGCCCAGGGGCTGAGCAGGGAGGGATGCGCTGCCCCCAGCTGCCATACACCGCCTCCTCGTAGGAGGGAAGGGAAACGGGAAGCCCGTCTACCATCAGGTCCAGCTGGTCTGAGGAGCGACGGCTGCAGGGAGGAAGGAAAAGTAAAAGGTTAGTGCTCAGATGACGAATGAAGCTCCTGACCTCTGACCTGAAACGACATCACTGAATAAAACATAACTAATGTTCAGCCGGTGTTTCCAGCTCCCCACGCTCAGACACGGTAGCACATGACACTAACACGCCTTTCAGCATCACGTATCCACTGGTGTTTATCAGTAACCAGAATGAATACCGCGAAGCCTCTGGCCTTACTCAGAGGTGGAGTTGACCTAATTTAGAGCTTACTTATTATAACAATGAGATCATGTTGCAACAGCCTTGATAGCCTGATAACACAGAGTGTTTGAAGTGGTCGCTGTCCTGTACAGCTATTAGTTTATTCATTACTATAAAGACACAATAACATATCATGTGCATATAAATACACGTAAGATGTCACACCTGTAAAAACAGGCGCTCAGAGACAAACACGTGGATGGTTTTTTAAAAAGTCAGTCGACATTTCTTCTTACCTTTGTGACTGACAGGGGTAGAGGCGGGACTTGAGGACCAGGCAGGCGGTGGTGGTGAGCAGGAAGATGGACACACCCACCGCAGTCGTGGCCATGCTGGGCATCGAGTCGTCGGGTTTTGGGATAGGATTGCCTGAGGAGGAAAAAGACAGACATTACAGATGGTGACGAAACCAAAAACCTCACAGTTTGTTGCCTTTTCCCGACTTTGTGCGTGTGCACAGTCTGGAAACTTGTGAAAATCATTTTACATTCACAGTGCCAGTCGAAGGGCTCGATGAGTGCTGGCCATTCAGCATGCACACACAGCAGGGCCACCGGAACATTCTGCAGCAACATCAGGTTTGAACTTAGCAGGACCATAATCCGTTTTCAGCAGAACAGTGCTCCAATACTAAGAGATCGGATTATTTCCAAAATGGTGCCAGATGTGCTTTTGGTGTTTTGTCACCACAATAACACAGGTGAATTGAACCTAAATGCACAACTGTGGGAAAGGTTGTGTGTTCTGAGCAGAAACTCTGAGCAGAAATTAATTATCTATCTCAAGATCTTTGGTAGAGGAGAGGTTTTCAAGCGGTGTGGTTGGTTCGTGCCCGTGACAACACGGCAGCCGCTTTCCATGAGACCGACAGCGTCAGAGAGGAAATGTTTAATGGTTATTATGGTGGCTTTGCCCGCTTCCTCTTTCTGCACTCTGGCTTCCTGTTGCAGCACATTCGACTGAATGGCGACAGAGGAAGTTGGAACTGGTCTGAGGAAAGTAAAGCTGCTACTTCCTCTGTAGAGTGTCTCTGTGTTCACCAATTAAGTAGGTCACAAGATAGAGACGATAAAGCTGCTGCGTCTGCCGTGTCTGCATAATCGATGCATTTAACTTCATTCAAAACTGAATTATCTACATGTTGTGTCGGTGTAAAAACACATTGGGGATGATTTTGAGGTTCTCGTGCAGCCCTGTGCACAAACACACAACTAAAAGTTCTTTTATTGTGCTTAACTATTCAGAAAAGCAGTGAAACGTGTATTTGGACTCTTTAAGTAAAGTCAAGAGTCAAAGCATCAACATGTAGTTAAAAGTACTTCAAATAAAAACTGTCATTGTGCAGAATCGCTTACAGCCGAAGAGGTTTTTTCATTATTAAACACTGCTGGGTAGTGAGCGCTGATAAATCTATGAAAAATAACAAGTAAACGAGGAAAAGGAAGTCGAGTCTTAACGTTTCAATACACAATAAAAGTGTACTTCAGCAAAATCCAAGAGCACATATATCATGTTACACTGCAGCAGTGGCGGCTTCGTGAGATGACGAGTACAACAGTTCAGTGGCGCCGCTGGTGGGTGTCGATTCTTGTGAATGATTAATGTGGTTTCCAGCAATAATGTAGCCACAAACATTCTGAAAGCTGATGCATTAACAGAAAGTTTTCTTGTTGTTTCAGAACAAAATGAAATGGGTGTTTGGGTAAGTGTGCGGTGTACGGGGCACCAGCGTGTGGCAAAAAAGTGAGCTCTCCGTCTCGTAACACGTAACGTAAATAATGTACATTTTCTAAAAGAGATCTATGCTCGTTGGTTTTATGAGCTTTCCATTATAACATGAACATTTTATACATTTGTATTAGTCTAGTTTTCAGTATTCAGTCATCCACAAGTGTGTCATTTAATCATTTGTAGGGATACTTCTGCACACACACACACTCACTGGATTGTTAATGCTCAACTTCAAAAGCTTCATTTTGTGTGTTTTATTTTATTCTGCTTAGACTTTGATGCTTGTGGACGTGTGACGCTGCTGTCAGTGTTTCATTGGCCCAGAGCGCTGGTTTAGTTTGAACTCCTGGACTGGTTCCTCATGAAACCAGTGTTCCTGAAACTGTGCGGCGCATGGGGCACGTGATCTTTGACATCTCCGTTTGAAATATTGTAAAATCCGGGACATTTTTGGAGTTCAGTACTGTAAATTTGCTGATCATGTGGTATGCTGTATTAATTTCATGTGACTCAAGCTCGTTGAGTGCTGCACAATTAAAAAAGCCAAGCAAGTAGAACTTGTTTCCTTAGTTATTTCAATAATGTCCTAAAGGAAAAAGAAACAGCAGTGGCTGATACTTATTGATGATGAGATGGGAATAAGATGAAGATGATGAGATGAAAGCTTCACGTTGCTTTTAGGTTCTCTGCCTCTCATATTGGAAATTAGCATTAACACATAACTGTCAACAGGTATTCGGTCCACACGCGATCCATTTCCTGAACGCTTAAAGCACGACATGAGCTGTGACTAAAATGACTAACCAGCCTTTAGACCGGCTGGGTTGACGGGGAGATGAGTCACAGGTAGATTATAAAGTGAAGTAATGATCTCTGAGCAACGCTGCGATGCTCGCTGCTGCTGGGAAGTGTTAAGAGTTGTCTAAGAAAATCAGATCATTAAAGAAGGAAAGTTTAAAATCATGACTTTTAAACTGAGTAACTCCAGAAGCCTCAGAGGCGATCGAACGACTCGAGTCGGAGTGAAACTACCAACCCGCTGACAATATGCACGAGCAACACTCTTAAACATGGAAACTGAAACTTGCTTATCAGCTCGATTAAACACATCTAAGTGTGAGTTTAACGTGTCATTGCTCTTTGCACTTAACAAAGCACACGAACCTCAGCACCACGCCCTGCTCAGATCGCTGGAGGACAAACAAAAACACTACAAACACTGGAGGCCTTCAGACTCTCACCTTTCATGGGGACGCAGGCAGGTATAGGAGGGTGCCACTTCCCATTGCGGCACCTGGAGAATGAGGCCCTCATCTGGTATCCTGATTCACAGAAGAGGCGGAGGGTGGTCTTGTGAGGGAAGCCTTGGCACGGGGAGGGGTCGCAGCGGAAACCTCCATATTCTGGCACAAGAGGGTGAGTGCAGTTCATTTTGCCTGCAGAAAAACAAAAACACAGCGATGAGAAGACGCCACGTTTCTCCAAGCACCAGACCTCCTGGACACCTCCTGAGTTCGACATTTGGCCATAACCAGCTGAGAGCAGACAGACGCTTGGGAGCATCTCAGTGCAGCTCCAGAAGAGCTGAAGGAGGTGGCTGCGATTAGACTACAGTCCTGTGGACCTGGACAAGTGGATGGATGCATCCATCACTGTTGCTGGATATTGTTCATGCTCCTCCTTGCCCCTCCTCCATCTCTGCAGCACTGCTCCATGTGTGTTTGTTTGCTTTTGGCTTTAAAGAACAGGATAAACATTGTGGAGGTGTTTTTCTCCTTCTCCTTCCTTCCACCAGCTGCCACCTGCTGAAACTAAAAGAGCTTTAGCTCTGTTTGGATGGAGGATTTTTTTTCCCTTTTGCGATTACATAAATATATTTTTTATTTATTTATTTTTTTTTATCTCCTGTAGGTTTGCATTGTTTTAGATTGATGCCCACAGTCTCCTTTGGTCTCACAATGCTTATCTGCCCCCTTTGTATTTGCACTTTTCGTTAATGTGTCATTGTCCAAACACTTGTGCAGTTCACTGTATTTATGGATAATGAAAGAGGACCTGCATGCATCCTTTGTCTGGATTTTAAATAAAGAAACAGAACGAACCGCAGGAGGGCACCAAGTGGGCCTGGACTGCAAGTTGTTATTCCAACACACTCCGAAAAGATCAGCATGCAGGCGAGGTTTCAGGGTGAGGGGTGATGGATGAAGAGAAAGTGCAACACGAGCTGTGTCAGCATGAAAGCACAGCAAGGGGATATTATCACGGCAAACGAGAGCTGATGTGTGGCTAAAAGGATCCACGGAGTTGAGATTTGGTTCAGTTTTTCTTTTTTTCACTGATCTTTATTTACTCGCCCACAGCAGGCAGCCTTAGCAGCAACCCAGTGTTGTTTCCAACTTCCTCTGTTTCTTCATCTTTCACCTTAAAAACCTCATGTGTCTGCAGATTTATGGTTTCCTCCACCTCCTCGGAGTAGGGCAAGTGTGAAGCTGAGGGTGTCAAATGACGCCTCAGTGAATAAAGTCGGGCACTTTCAAAGGATTTCACTCTCCGTCTTAAATCAAAGAAAGGTATTTCGACGCATTTTGAGCCACAAAGTTGCACTGCAGCGTTACGAAACACAGCTGGTTCCTATATGAGCTAAAGGAGTGTTATCAGGACAGGAGGAACCAGGCAGCTAGTGTCAAACCTCCAAAACAGACTGAACACAGTGACCTGAAGAGAAACTGCAGACATCCTGCCTAAAGTTCATGTAGTGTTTCAGAATCAGTCACGGTGAAGGTGTCGTCAAACGGTTTCAGTCCAGACTGCTGCAGAGGCTTTATGTGGCAAAAAAAAATAAGTACAAATATATAAGGGTGACTTTTTGATCTTTTAATGTTTGTGTAGCTTTTATAAATCTCACGTTAAAGTTCTCTTCCGATAAGATCAGGTGGAAATCGGAAAAGTTACCTTTTCAAAACTTTCCCTGAAAAGTGGTTTTCAGGTTCACTCCTGCAGGCGAGCAGAATAAAATAAGATTATATCAAATCGTTTGACCACTTATCCAACTTCAGCCGGGCTCACCGTGTGTCTGTGTTTGGAGCGCTTTGGTTGCAGGACGATTGTGGCAATTTAAGCAACGCAAAAGCGCAGGGCGTTACGACATTAGTGAGAGTAATCGGTAACTCCCAACTCGTCATTTCTCAAATACCAGGGTTCCTGTTCCTGCCTTTAAACCAAGCTGCGGTCTTTTCCCAGGTTGTCTGTTGTGCCTGAACACTGATCACTGACTGGAAGTGAGAGTAAAAAGTGGGAGAAGACAAAACCTCCTGACTGCTGTGACACCACCATCCTTGCATCGCCCCTGTGACGACTTTACATGCCTGCAAAAACAGGACTGTGACCCGTCAGGTACCGAGAGCGCCACGGCTGGAACAACTGACGCTCAATGACGCCTTTTGCACGAAGGGGAAACACAGGAGGCGCCTGACAGAGCTGCATTGTGATGCGTCAGGGTGAGGGCTCTGCGCTTCGGAGAGCGCGCTTTGAAACAGCCCAGAGTAAACGGGGCTCAGCGGATGGAGCTCCATCCCATCTTCTTCCATGTTTTTAAATCTAATTTATTGAGGTGACAGATTTACGTCTTTTGATCGGGCCAAAAATACATTTCTGTGACTTTCAGGGACATCGCAGCGCCGTCGTCAAACTGACCAAACAGCACGCTTTAGAGCAGCGACGTCAAACTCACTTTACATCAAAGGCCACGCACATACCCACTTCAGTAAAAACTCCCTTCCTGTCACTGCAAAGTGAACGTTCATCTCAACATATAAAATGTGTAAAAGTTCTGGTTTGTCATTGCTTTCATTTAAAAAGTGGAAAGTTTTCTTTATTCAAATAAAAGTAACAATTGAATTTCATTGTTGATCCATCACGTCATTACTTTGGTGTAGTATGAATGGCTTGGGTGTTTATCAGCAGGACAAGTCTAAAATATATTTCCTTCATTACACGTTTCAGTGACTATTTCTGGCCCCTGGGCCTCATGTTTGACACCACTGCTTTGGGTGAACATTTATGGCCAAAGTGAACTGGCCTGCATGAGAAACCTAAGGACATAAGTGCTGGTTTATTTCAGCGCACTGCTGATATTGTGTTTGTGAAAACCGTGTGTGAAGCAGACAGAAATAATCACAGGTTCTTCACGCCTCCATCTTTTGGACCATCTGCAACCAATTTCTGTCATAAAGGGTTTAAGAGGAAGTGGCAGATCTGACACTGAGAATCTTTTCCCTACTTCTTCTTTCAGTCCTAAATGTAAAATCACCACAATGAGATGAATGAGCACTTCGTTAGTTCTCTAATGTTCAACGCCGAATCAAAATGTGCTTCGTTTCTCTGCCATCAGCTCAGAGTTTTTGCTCGATAAGGTCGACTGGAGATAACTGCTTGTTTTTAAAGCGACCCTGGTGGGGTCAGAGGTCATACCTGCAGTGAGGAGTGGTGAGGAGGCCAGCAGGAGGAGTCCACAGACCAGACTGACGGATCCACACGGCCATGGAGAGAGGACTGAGGCTGACATCAAACCGGACTTCCTGGTGACACAACAGAGAGTCAGAGGAGGAGAACGCAAACGCAAACATGCCAGCGGCCATTTTCACACACAGGCGGGTGAGGGATGATCAGCAGGAAGAAGCCCCCCCCCCCCATCAAAACCTTTCTGAATAAAATGACACCACAGCTGTGAATGCACACGCTTTACCCTCCTTCTGTCAGCTGTGAACCAGCATGTCGGCTTTATTTCCCAGAGAACACCTGCAGAGCGAGCCAGCTGTTGTCTTCATCCACACCTGTCAGCTGCTGAGCACCACCCTCTGCTCACGAGCAGCTGCAGCGGTGAATGACCTCACTCTGATTTTTACCACAACACATCAGATTTAAAGCCCCGCGTCCTCCCCTCTGTCTGTGCCTCTAAAAGCAAAATAAAATGAAAGAAAGCTGCTTTTAAAGTGCAGAGAAGCAACGGCGAGGAGGACGTTTAAGAAGATTTCCCAGATCACATCCCACCAGGAGCTTCGTCTAATGTTTGGAAGTTTCTCCAGCCTCTGAAGGAACCAACGGAGTAGCTGAATAATCGTGCAGCATGTGTTTGTCACTTTGTCACAAAGCGGCGTCAGCCACACGTTATATCACAGCTGTGTTAAATGCCAAACAGTCACACACTTCATTTGCTTCGACTGGAAATGCAGCAAAACAACAGTAAAACATGGATTTTACTGATGACGGCTGAGAGGAAGTTTTCTGCAAAAATAATCAGATAAAAAGAAGCCCCGCCCACCAGCTTTTCAGAGCTTCTGTTTGCGAGGTGCAGCCAATCAGAACAGAGTTCGACTGGTTGTGTCAGTCAGAGGAGGAAGCGAGGATCTGCACTGATGCTCAGTATTGTTCAAATAAAGATTATTTTGAACTCAGAATCACGCAAAGCTACTCGAGAAGAGTCCAAGAACACACATACGGCTCTGACAGTGGACCTACTTTATTTCATCATCTTCCCATCAAACAGCACGGCCCGACTTCAACCTTTCAGGTGATCCATACTGAAACCACCACCTCCCACTGTGTACGGTTTCAACAGTGGCCATATCGACCACTGCCGCCGTCTGACGGCGCCGATACAAAACTTTCTTCACAATGAAACCGAAAGCGATCGCCACAGCAACCAAACCTTTATCTCCAAATAACTAACAGAGCACGCACACACTTCCTGCGATAAACTGGTACCAGACCTCTGCCGGAGTCTGAGCCCAAATGCCAGTGTGTGTGAAAAGGTGTGTGTAGGTGTGCTTTGCCCTCTTTCGTTTGTGTTCGGTGCTTTCATGTCGACAGAGATGCCAGTCATCTCTGGAGCAGCCGGGGGAGGCCCCACTGCCTCAGCATGCCAGCCAGGCTTGGATGCAC
>VURO01020087.1:5977-43973 GCA_015108175.1 Pelvicachromis taeniatus
CTTCAGCTTTCAGCACAGTGCTGCCTGAGAGTAATTTCAGTGAAAAAAACATCACAGGAGAGATGAGTCCTAACAAAAGTGACTCATGCTTCTGCAACCTTTGGGGCAAATCATAATTCCATAACTCATCTGAAACGGTATTTCATAAATTTTCTTCTTTTTTAAATGCACTCTTTGAAATCTCCCATGTCTTTGTCTGTCTATGCACAAACTACTACTGTCTATAGTACAGAGAGGTTACATTAGACAGTACTTTCTTAAAAGTTGTATCTATAACCAAGCGTAAATTATATTTATATCACAGGATGTTTATACTATAAATATTAATATGCATAAACTAAAATCGAATTTATTAGATACATTTTATGCAAATTTTAGCAACTAAGATGGAATTCTAATAACTTTTAGATCCAATACAACATACTGTATGTAGAAGACGGATGTAGCTACCATGTGTTATTGTGTCATGTTACACTGCGTTGGTAATTTTGCAGACCCACATGCAGGACGTGTGAATCTGGAGCTGGCTTTAAAATTTTAAACACCAAGTGAGTACAAAGTCCAGAAAACCAGAGAATAAACAAACACAGTCCTGGGAATCCAAGGCTTCCAGAAATCATTAAACGCAAAAATACAAAACTTGGAAACGTACAGCTTAAAGGGACAACTCGACAAAGGAGGCGACTGCAACAATATTTACAAAAGATAATGAGGGAAGTGGAAACAAATGGGGAACACAGCTGAAGGCAACTGACATGGAAGTAAAACTCAACACACAGAGACTAATGATTGCCAAAAGAAAAAAAGGAAAGAGAGGCACAGATGAACAGGAAAAGAGGTGAACAAGAAAGACAAAAAGAGACGAGACTGAAGGAACAGAAAGGGAACAGGAAAGGGAACTAATAAACCTAAAGTCATATTTAACTAAGCTAAAAACGAAAGGCACAAATACATTTAAATTAAGGAAAATTATTCTGAAATTGTTTCAAAATTTGTAGATGCAGTGTTTTGCAGATTGATGAACCTCTTCCCATCTTTATTACTGAGAAACTCTGCTGCTTCTCTTAGATGCTTTTTGTATACCCACTCACTGTGTCAATGACCTGTTACTGACCTGATGTAAGTTAACCTACATAGTTGCAAAATGTTCCTCTGAAATGTTAGATTTTTGAAATGTTCTTTAGTGCCGCCACTTCCATCTTTTCTTCCCAACCTTTGAGATGTCATGTTGCTATAAAATTCAAAATGAGCTTACATTTTTCATAAAATGGTAAAATGTCTCAGTTTAAACATTTGATTTTGTCTCTGTTGCTTTGTGACTGAAATATGGGTTTGTGGGATTTGTTACATTTAGTTATTGTACAAACAGTGTGAACATACCAGAGCACTTCTGTTCAGTAACTTCCAGTATCTACATTTTTTCAGGCACACAATTTTGCAACTTGCAGTCAGTTTTTTTTAATGCTAGCATGGTAATGTCACTGACATAGCATCGACTGAATTATTTTATTCAGGCTTGAACCATACTTATCTGTTTTTAAATGATTTTATTTTCTGTGAGTTGTTTCCCTCCTCCACCAGAACCTGCCAGCAGCTGCACTGATGCAACCATGATGTCCACTTCAAACTGACATATTAACTAAACAAACTGTTTACAGTCTCTCAAACAGGGTTGCCTTACTTTTGACCTCATTTTCCAAGACTTCACTGCTGGTTACTGCTTATAATTAATGCAGATGTTTTCTCAAAATTGATTGGTCTTGACTGTTTTCCAACACCTCTGGAATGACACAATGGAAATAGACCTTCACAAGTGCACTAGAGACATGCATATTGCTAGAATTACTGTGAAAACAGCAAGTTTAGTTAACATGTAGCTCAGAAGAATTTAAATGATCACAGATAACCCTAACTCTTAATCAGAATATGTAATTTTTTTTTCTTTATGAAATCGTTCTCTAATTATTTGTTAATCATAAAATGTTCTTACACATATCTAAAAAAAAAACATATATAATATATAAAAATATGTAAGGTGGGGTAGGGTTAGGGGTATCACCTCAGAGGGTTAAACCAGATGAAGAGAAAGAAGGAAAAACTGAGCACCCAAAGAAATATGGGAGAGGAAAGACGCAGGTAAACAGCAGGAAGAGAGCAGGTGATCGAAGTAAAAAAAAAAACGAAAAGCATGAGCCAATTAAGATTAGTATAGAAACATCTTAAGAAACTGGACACCTAGGATGGCTCCAACCAGGCAAACTACTTTGAAACGTTCCAGGTAAACTATTTTGGACTGCTATTTTTAACCCACACTCTGAAAACACTTATATATAACACTATATATAGTGTTTTATATATATATATTCACATACAGAGACAGAGAGAGAGAGAGAGAGAGAGCGAATATTGTGTTAGTTGCTAAAATTTAAAACAAAAGTTATGATGCATACTGGGGTAGCTGTAGCTCAGGAGTGCAGGTCACCTAGTCATCAGAAGGTTGGTGGTTTGTCCATTTACCTTTTATTCAGTCATTTGAAATGCCAGAATGTTGATTCTGTTCTGCTGCAGACATGTTGGTACAGTTATTTTGTCACCAAGTATCCAGTCGTGTTTGTAGCTACATGGTGAATGTAAATCCAGTAGTAACTTGCTTTCACGTCACTTTTCCAGTTAGTTAATTAACCATGCTGGAAATAAAACTAACGAGACAAGACTAACTGAAATACTAAGCGTAGTGTGGGGAAACTACTAAAATGGATTTGTTTCTATGGAACAACATTTTCACATCAATACAACTTGTTCACTTACCTATAAAATGAATGTTGATAAGCAATTAACAATAATCTTTAATACTTAAGAGGTAGTCATTACTGCAAAATGTAATTCAAAAATCATCTTTTTATTGGATAATTTCTTCAGTGGTAATCAAGGTGAAACCTCTGGGCTCAGAAAATGAAGCTGTTCATCTTTACAGTGTGTTACCAAAAGAAATAAAGACAAATAAACGAAAAAGGTTTTCACCCACGTGGATCACTGATTGCAGTTTTCAAACCAGTCTTGGTGATTTTAGATGATAACTTATCACTCCGCTCTCTAAAACATGGTTTTAGTCAAAATGATGTTTAATGCTTCAAAATGCAGAGTCCTGTCATCATGGTGACTACTTCCATCTTTTATATACAGGGTTTACTTCTTGTGTTTGTCTCATAGTAACACAAGAAGCAGCCTCCCCTCGCTTGGCTGTGCATCCTGCCACATCACAAACTCCAAAGGAAAGGCTCAGAAAACACCACAGTCCACGCAGCGCACAGTCTACAGGTCCCGAAGGATCTGCTGCTTGTTTTTAGGGAGAAGAGGTGCCTGTAGTACACAACAGGTGTACTATACCTACACATATGTCGGGCACTGATTAGTGGTTACAGTGTATTGCCCACTCATCTTTTCATTTCCTCTATTGTGTTTATTAGTTTTGAAGATTTTCTTGTTACTTTCTTTTTACATGTTTTACAGTTTAATGACCCCAACGAATTAAAATGTACAAAGGGGGCTTCCTCTGACACTATTTCATACAGATACAAACTCGAAATGTGCTTCAGGCAAGATGTTATGTTCTATGAGCCGAACAAACGAATCAAGAGAAACCTGGAGCACAGTACCAGCATCAGCTCTGCTCTGTTCACTGTTGATAACTGCCATTAACTTCAAAGCATAATCTCCCCGTGCGTCCTATAAAATGCCAATTAAACCTCTGTAGAGAACATTTCGCTGAATGCATTCTACAGCAGCCACAGCGCAGCGTGGTCATCACAATCCTCCCAGTGCAGAATTAGTACAAATTCGTCATGTAGCATTCACATCCTGCAGTCTGCTCCTGGCAGGACTCTGAGCTGTCCCAGGTGTCACTGTATATCCCCCTGTTAGGCTGCACCTAATGACGCTCATTGCCTAGCATCGGGAAATATGGTCATTGAGTGCTGCTAAGCAACAGACATTCACACTGTTCTCTCTAAAATCACCTCCCCAGCGAAATGGACACCACTTGGCCGGGTAGGCCGCTGTTGCCTCTCTCGAGCCTCACAGACATGACTTTCTGTAGTTAGATAGTTATCTCAAACTGAGGTCTCAGTTATTTTTTGCAATTCAGAGACACAGGACGCACATCCCAGCAGGTCTGTGATAACGTTGATCCACAGCAGCCAGGCAGCCTTCACTAATGGTCAGCCCGTCAACTCTTGGCTCCACATTACAGCTTGTCTGCAACTGAAAACTGGCTTTGCTGTTTTCATCCTTCACTTCTGTCTTGTACACCATACAAAGACCTGCCAGGATTTTTATAGCACACACTTGACCCTGTAAGACCCAACCCATCAAAAAATAGCCAGAAAATCCTGATTTTGGGGGGGGAAATATTTATTAACCACTTTTTTTTTGCTATATCATGTTGTGTATGATATATTTGTATTATATAAAATATATAACACATTGATGTGATACATTGGGCGTTTTTGGCAACTTTTTGTTAACAATGTTAATTTTAGATGAAAAATGTTCGTAACATTTGGAAATTATTGCAAGTATTGATCATGTTAATGAGATAGAGGTCTCAGATACTCATGTATCAACTATGACACAAAGGGTATTATAGGGTTAAACGCTAATGAGGCCTTTTATTAACATACTCAGCACATTTGTAGGTACTTACATATTTCAAACATTCATTAGAAATTGAAATTCATCAGAAAGATTCAAGATTTCCAGATCAGGTCTCAGACAGCAGAACTCCTAAATGGAGTGGCAGGTGGATTATATGTTATTTAAAACTCTGACATCAAGGACCTGGTGTTCCCTTTGCTACTGAAGTGTGGTACCGTCGTGTTAAGACTTTAAAGAAGGTCTTCAAAAGAAAAGAACTTATGGATGCCTGTGAGCAGGAAAAACATTTTAAAAAGAAGAAAACCCATCTTCAAGTTGTGTTCATTCCCAATGACGGGTCACTGAACATATCAAGTCAAACTGCAGCCTGTTCAAGATAATTAAAAAAGATACAGCTAAAGAAGTCTGAGGTGGCCTTAAAACTCCTTAAAAGATCTCCAAGTAATTGTTACAGCTGTTGAACAATGAACATATGGGCAAAGATCAAGAAACTAGGAGTTGCATAGACAGACAAACAAGAGACAGAGTAACAGCAAACGTTTGCAGGTGTGATTCAAATTTCCAGGAGAAAAAACAATTTTGAATTGTGGTGTTACTGCTTGGGTTTGCTTTTGTCCCTCAGGAACAAGACAGCTTGCATTCATTGATTCACCTAACATGTCCGTGTTGTATCAAAGGGTTCTTGGCGATAAGGTGGGGCCACCTGTCCCAAGGTCAACAGGATAATCACACCAACAAATTCACCAAGGAACAGCTCAAAACTGGTCTAATTAAAAGGGACTTTTCCCCTCTCATAAATCCATGTAAAGCCTTATTTTCTTTCATTTATTTGAAATTGAATTCATCCTCAAAACGTATGATTTGCTTTTGAATGTCAGTCACTATTTTGTTACAGCAGTCAATCACATGGCAACTCGATGCTTCGAGGTGTGTAAGACATGGTCAAGACGACCTGCCGATGTGCCAGATGGGCTGGACTTCAGAAACAACTGATCTACTGGGATTTTCCCACAGAACCATCTCGAGGTTTTACAGGGAATGGTCTGAAAAAGAGAAAATATCCACTGAGCAGGAGTCCTCAGGGTGAAAATGTCTTGCTGATGCCAGATTGCTCTGAACCGATAAGAAAGCAACAGGGACTGAAATGACCACCCATTTCATCAAAGAGAGAGTATTTCCGAGTGAACGTGCGAAACCATCAAGCACATAGGCTGCAGCAGCAGAAGACCGCATCCGGTGGCACTCCTGTCAGCTGAGAACAGGAAATTTATGCCACAGTTCACATGGCCTCATCAAAAACTGGACAATAGAAAATTGGAAAATCGTTGCTTGTTCTGACGAGTCTCGATTCCTGCTGTGACATTCAGTTGGTACGGTCAGAATTTGGCTTAAACAATATGAAAGCATGGTGCTGGTGTAATGTAGTGGGAGACCTTTTCCTGGCACACTTTGACCCCTTAGTAGAAATTGATCATTGCTCATGTTCATTCATTTACAACCACAGTGTACCCGTCTTCTGACAGCTGATTCCAGCAGGATAACACAGTATATCGGAAAGCCTGCATCACCTCAAACTGGTTTCTTGAACAGGACAATGAGTTACATGAGTTTATATTTGTATGTAGGTCAGAAAATGCACACATTTAAAGCGAGGGAGAAAGGAGCTAAGATGGCTTTGTTTCAGACGGAGGATGACCTGAGGGGGCTGTACCAAGGCCTGGTAAAAGGTAAACAAGGATTTTTTTTTCAAAAAACTGTGACTCATCCAAAATACAGGCCAAGGAAAAAAAAATTGGAGCAGGGATGAACATGATAATTCCCAATTAGGAAATAAAGTCCAGATTGCATATTGAAATGATGTGAATTTTAAACAGAGTTCATTGAGTTCTGCTTTATAAAAGAGAATGGCCGAAAATTTCAACATATGAGACCCACAAACAGCCACGAGAAGCTCTTTTCTTTTCTATCTTTTGCTCCATTTTTTTAAAAGAAAAACCAACATTACATATTTTGCATTTGTCAGGAATGATAGAAGAGACCATTTTCCTTATAATGTTGCTCAAATGTACCACATTTATGTAAAGGTACTATATCAATAAGGTTCCAAGTGTGTGCTTGGAAAATTTGTCCAAAATGTCAGCAGTTTCTATGGGACGCACTCACATCCTGACGGGATTGAAGAGCCGGCCACCTGCATGCATCATCTTTCAACACTCTCTAAAAGTGCACGTTGCATAATCAGTGCAGCACTGTGTTAATTCCTTTTCATTGTTAAATTAAAGTAGTATGACCTTATTAATCCTACACTTCAGGACAAAATAAGTTCACATGCACCCACACTGTTTGCTGTTTATAATGCAAGCGATACTGTGAGAATTAGAGCCCACGCCACGCTGCTTTATTTGTTTTTTCCTACCTATGTAACTCTACTGTCACTGTGCTTTTACACTGTATTTGTATTTCACCCTCTGGGGGTCCCACATTTAGTATCAGAGACACTACTCATGTATCAAAAACACTAGCGGACCACACACTGTGCGCAAGCCACCGACGCTCATTTCATGCTGCTGTTCCGTGGCAATAACTCATACGGGAGACCACACACTCCCACTCTTTCTACGGATAGAATAAAGTGGTTGTGATAAGATCGTGTGGGAGTGTATTACAATGCAGAGCAGCATAGAGAAGATGACTGTCAGGGTGCAGCAGGAGAGAATTAACAACAGGATTAGCATTGGTCATCAGCGCTCTCAATGTATGTGCTGAGAAATTACATAAAATACCTGTGCAGTGTTATACGCAGGCCCTCTATAGGAATGACATGTCAGAGACTTCAGGAACAATGAGATGAAAAGCAAACGCTCTTTGTGCCTGAGCTGCAAGCAGGAACACCCAGCAGTTTGGAGGCTGTATAGTATGGCATGCTGACTCACAGCCTGGGGCGGCCATAGTGGATCAAAACGCAACCAGCAGCCAAAGGATGACGTGAGCTAAATGTCAGATCTTTGTTGCACAGTCCACTTTAATCCCAGACTGCTGGGAAATACGACTTGGGTTCAGATGATGACGTTCACAGGAACCTCTCAGTGTAACACACTTTAGGACAGAAAACATTTTGATTTCTGTCAGTAAAAAGAAACCAAAGCGACGACATCACTCCTACTGACCATCCCACAGACTTCCTGTCCGCGCTCTTTGTTGCTACTGAAATGCTCATCATTTTCAAAAGGGTTAGACGGCCCGCTCATATCTGGCCGTTCAGCGTGAAGGAAGAATGTGACAGCAGTAAAAGGCCAACATCAACACCTGAACACCTGCTCAAGTTTGGAAAAAATTCACCTTGGAAGGCCAAAGAATCTGTCACATCTAACACATATAACGACACAAGTGTTGGTTGAAGTGTGTGTAGTGCAAAATAGATTAGTTATTGATAGCAAGTCAAAAAGCCAGGTAATGTGATCATTTAGGTGGAAACACCTGTTAACATGCTGCTTGGACAGATTATACAACCTTGTTTTATTAAACCTATAACAGGTTTAAAAAAACAGAACACCTCATCATTGTTCAGATATATCCACAGAGGCCCAGGCTTATTGTTGATTACACATTAAGAGGCATTCCTCATATATTAAACAGCATGACGGATTAATCTAAATGTCTCACAGTGTGTCCTACATGATGCAGTGTCGTCTCTGAGTTCAAACCTTTAACTTTGATATGTCTTTGTAACTTCCTGTATATGACATAACCCAGCATGAATGCTTAAAGAAATGCCGACCTGTGGGTGTGCATCTCCCCAAAGTCATAATATACTGCATTCGTATTTTTAGTATAATTTATAAGCAAAGCCCACTGCATTTAGTGACGTTATATAAAAAAGTTAAGTAATGTATGTATTGAAGTTTCCTGGATGTCTAACATCACATGTACATTGGCATTCGATCCTGGAATCTTATGTGAGGATGGTAAAAGGTCCTGCGCATATTTATAAGACCTGGCGTAACAAGAGCAAACGCGTGGGAGTTTTTGGTTTGTTTGATTGTTTCTGGCCATTTTTGACCAGCAATTGGAATTTCATGTTAACCCCATATAGATATGAGAAGAAAGTAAAAGCTGTGTTTGTGTGTGTGAGGGAAAATGTAGCTGGTATATAAAATTTAACATTCTCCCATGTTCATTCAACATGGCTCCTCTTGTCAGCTGCCTAAGAAGGACACCTCCTGGGCTCAGTGCCCCCCTGCGACAAAGAGGCACTACGGTTCATCAAGCAACAGCTCACCGACCCACACTCGAGTCTGAGCGAGGCGCTCTGCGCTCTGCTTCGTCAGTGCTGGAGTGGAACAACCAGTCATCGCAACACCAGGAGAGCAAGGCTCCCTCCCTGGGGGATGTGAACACATATATATATTTATATCTATAGCTTCTCTCTTCACACAGAACATGCTTATAAAATGCTGTCCACATTCACTGACAGTGTTGTGAAGGATGAAATCAGTGGTTTAATGTGGAGAAAGAGCAGCACTGATGCTTGAAATAGAATCTGTTCTGCTTGTTTTTCTCAGACTACCTACGTTTCATAGCTGCTTCTTCTGCTGCTGCTGGATGTTGCTTACCTCAGCCTCGAGCTTATTGCTCTTGTGAGGTAGATATCTCTTTGGGAGAACTAAAAGCACAAAGCCAGCAATTACAACAACTTCTTGCATGTTTTTTTTTAATCAAACTACAATAATGTAGCATCAAGATTCATATTAACAGCTGCCAAATTAAATAATATGATTTATCTTAATAAACCACAATCAGGTTACTTGGTTTCAATCAGTTTGCACTGGTACCATGCGTTAGTAAACTTCAGGAACATCAATCTATCCAGTTTTTAATCAGTTTCACCTGCTTTGGACAGCAGTGAAAGGAACAACAGCTGCACTGGAGTGGCAACAACAAAATAACCCCCCCTCACCAAAAAAAAGGGAATGGTCTTTTAGGCGGTGACCACAGATCTTAGCTCTCTCTCACTTAGATCCCTGAGTGTCTTTGTCGCTGATGGAAACAATATTTTAGATAAGTCCAAGAAATGAATCTCAAATTCTTAACTCACGATTGAGAGACAAGTAGATGAAAACACTTTCCAGACTCTAAATGGGGGATTTGTTACTGTTTTTAACCTGGAATCACGCCACCTTCTTATTAGCTCTGCTCGCCTTGGCAAAACAGCCTCTGTTGAGCAAGACAATAACAGCATATTACATCCATGAAATTTCATCCTACAATTTTGAAAACAAATCCAATTGGCCCCAAAAGACCCCTACAGACAACAAACCCCTGTTGTCATGCTTGACAACAGCACAGATAGCTTAATTTTTATCTTTAGTGCATCGTCAGGGTTATTTTATTAGACATTAGAAAATCTCTCTTCAGTGACTGAGAAAATTCAGCTGTTATCACAGGCTGAGTAGTGCTTATTACAAATAAGCACACTGGGCATGCTACACGCCTTTATATTTTATTTGTATTTATCTATTTATTTATTTTTAGGATGAAGCCACGGGGCCAAACTGGGCTGCACAGAGGGACCTCATGCAAACAGTTTACCCTCTGAGTGTTGAAAACAGACCAGCCGGCTCCGGAGCGAGTGACTCCCACAGTGAGCATCAGCACCACAGAAACACATTCCCATCGATCTGCGTGGAGACCTCCATCAAGCTCCCGGTAGGACACTCTAGCAAAGTGAAAATAATCTACTTGCTACAAAGTGCGGCTAGGGTAAGCGGCTCGAGTTATTTCTCAGTGAGAAGTCAGACAGTATATTAACAACTTTGTTTTCAGAGGAGTGGCAACTACAAAATCTGCCAGCATAATGAGGAATGACAGCTACCAGCTGCCAAACAGATTGGCTGTAATTCACAGCATCGTTTTGATCGTTCAAACTGGAGATGGAAAAAAAATGTATCAAGTGAGAAAACCTCAGAGGACATTAATCACTGATAGAACTTGCTGAATGCACCTGGGTAACGTAACGCTGTATCCAAGGGGATAACAACAGAAGCATGGTCGCACACATAGCAAAGCTTTGCTCGTGCTTTAGATCAGTGTTTCTCAATTAAAGTACTATAAATAAAACAGCAAAGAAAAAAACCTGAACATTATTATTTCACATTACTACGGAGCCCCGCAAGGGACATGGGAGAAAAAAAAATTAAGATGAACTTTTGCGAGATCTCGCAATAGTTTTGCAGGATCTCGCAAAAGTTCATCTTCATTTTTTTTTTCTCCCATGTCCCTTGCGGGGCTCCGTACATTACAGATGCAAATGCTACATTATTTCTTACAAATATGAGTCAATCGCTTCATTGAACTCTCAGTGTGTGTGTTCAAATAAGTATTGAACATGTCACCAGTTTTCTAAGTAAATATATTTCTAAAGGTTCTATTGACATGAAATTCTCACCAGATGTAAAGCGCCTGTGCCGCAAAGACTTAGGCCAGGTCTGAAGGCATAAAGGGGTCCAAACTGGAACCAGCATGGTCCACCTAATAAACATGATGTGAGTTTCTGAACATCTCCATCTTTTTTGGTGTAGGGAGTCCGATGTTTATCAAGTTTACCACCTCAGTTTAAAAGACTAGCGCGCTACCATTTGCTAATGAGCACAAAGTATAGCAGAGTCTGAGGCATGTGGTCGTAAACAAAATTACAGGGGAAATGTTGACTCGATCACAGGCAGTGATCACGTGTCTGTGCAATATGTTGTGCCAGACATTTTAGTCAAAATTCTGAAAAGGCAACCAACTCCAAGGTGAACCTTGTGGTTTGGCATAAACAAAAATCAGAAAGTAAAAAGGTCTCAAAAATATCCACTAACACGCTTCACGGTGATTATTTGCAGGACTGAGCAGATTCAGTGTGAATAGAAATGTGGTTATTTTTGTTCCACTGCTTCTTAAATGATCTGAGAAGTGAGCTTGAGGTTAAAAAATGAATTAGTCAGTTGTTTGGATTGATGACAACTAAAGTCTTGCCAAATCAGTAAAATAAAAACACTATGGCATTTGCTATTTAAACCTTTATTCATATCCTTACTTATACCATAATGTGCTATTAATCATTGTAAACGTGCTGCAGTGTCTTATTATTAATGAGCAAATCACCTGGATTTAAAATACACTGTATGCTCCATCGTGCACTTCTTGAGGGAGGAAATGATGAAATGCTGTGTCCTTGATTTATGAGTCTATGCAAAGTAATGTGAAAGTCCTGGTTTTCCAGCTCATACGGCATCAAGAAAATTCATATACTATAAGACAGCATGTTTATTTTCCCTACACAGCTGGAGGTACTGCTGCGCCACTGCCAGCCAGAAGAAACAAAGTTGAAGATGATGTAAAATATACATTGTATGTCCAGCTCTTCTTCTATCAGTCCTTGAGGTACGTACAGATTTTCTATTCTGGACGATTCAATCTGTATTTATCTCTTACCAGACTGACCCTCCAACCCATGTCACACACACATGTAAACACACGACAATCATTGTCTGGATGCTTCACTTTGCCAGGACTCTACCTAACAATTCCTGTCAAGATTACAGTTTTTATGTGTATTATTATTAAACCAGAGGACGACAACAGAGCAAAATGCTGTTTTTAGCAGCTTGTGGGCTGATTTGTGTGTATCACACAAATCAGAGAATGTGTATTCTGTGCAACTGGATCCTAAAACATCTACATATTGTATGTCAATTACATGTAATATGCCTTTCTAGCCCAGGCATATACCAACTGTAAAAGTCACCATGACCAATAACACCTCAGAGTTTTCAGTAGAAACCATCGGCACCCAATGCCTCTCTCCAAATATGACTTATACTGACAATCAGTTAATATTTACTCACTGCTTTTCTACCATTAGATCATTTATAGATATTATAAAAAACCTTAAAGCCCATAAAGACTCGTGTTAAACAGGTTTCCTCCTAAAGTACTCTCTTTGAGGGGACCGCTGCACGAACTGGCTTCATTGAGTGAGTGCAAGTTCACAAAGCCTGCAAGAAGACGTGTGCTGGAAGTGCCAGTTGCTGTGCAGTGTAATAGAAACTTCGACTGGCACAATAGCTCCAACAGAGACGCCGCAACTGACTCATCTTCACAAAGCGCTTTCATTAAAAAGGAAGGTTGATGAATTTATGTACGAGGACACCACTCACTTATGGAGCACTACAAAATAAAAGCATTTGACTCTACTTTTCTGAAAACAGGCTTTCACACTTTCACTGTTGAATCGTGTTCAGTTAGAGTTGCCCTGCCACTGGATTTATTCACCTTAGGTTTCCTCTAGCCTTGTCTCTCTGTGGACAATAGCAATAATACTATGTTACTACAAAGTACTTCCCAGCTGTCAACATTTTTAAGTTACTAGTGATTCACATTACTGTATTTAAGGTGAAAAGGGTTAGTGCTGGGGAAAACCCCACAAACAGGTAAACCTATAAACACTGACTTCCTTGTTAATTAATAACAAGTTTATATATGCCACTTACATTTGCTAATTATAGATTTAAGCTAGCGCATTATATTTCTACTATGTTACCTGTGGTCTCTTCTGCTAGCATGCTCGTTCTACTAGCTCAATTTATTTTTTTAAATCAACTTAAAGGAGGAATACATTTATTTGTTTGTCACACTGAACTCTGAATATAGTGCAGGATAAAGCTAAAATACTCGTCGCTCTAGATGCTTGTCTTTAATTAGCTCACGCTAATCAAAGCTCATGGCTAATCAAATGCTGCCATGCTAATTGCTAATATGTTACTCTGATTTCGTCATTATTTTCTATTACATTTGGCTGATATTGTTTATGTAATATAAACTGTAGCAGGTTGAAAAATCACTAATTTGAGTTATAAGACTTTATTTTATATTGAATTAAAATGCATTATGGTTTTCTCTAAAATCTAATTAGGGTTTAAAGTGGCGCTCACACTGATAAACCTTTATTAGATTGGGTGTCATGGAACGCTTTGATAATGTTTTGGCACATCACAACAGGACACAGTGAATAATTACACCATGTGTGGCACATTACTATTGACAAGAATTTTGTCACAGTTTGAGTCACTGTCCAAAAATATAACTGGTGACAGTTTTCAGTCATACCCTGAACTGTTCATATCCACTATATAGACAAATGTTGATATTTCCAGACATTTGGCAGAGATGACTTTCACCTTTTAAGCTGTCTTTAGTCTCCTGGCAACATGAGTCAGGTGTATATGCTCACTATAGCACGCTGTTGTTGCTCGTCTCCCTCTGAGCAGAGTTTCGGTGAGAACACCTCACGCTCACCACATGCTGTCACCACATTTGGAGCAATTAATCACGAGAAATAAATAGAATGAACTTGCAGGCCAGGCTGAATCGAGGGGTGCTTACAGCTTTATCCTGGCAGCCGAGATGGGCCCCCTCAAGACAGCTGCTCCGACAGTCAAGTCAATTCAGTTTTATTTATAAAGCTGCAAATCACGACAAAAGTCATGTTTGGGCCTTTATTTGCAGTAAGGCGGAGACCTGCACTAACATCGTCACAGCTGGGCACCAGTTTCAGGCCTCTGGCCTTTTCTCTCATAATCAGCAGTAGGACGGTAATAAAGATTAGCTTCTGATCACGGACTTGCACGATAACCTTTCCTGGGACTAAGGCACGCCCAGGTGAGGCTTCCAGATGTAGATGATATACAGACTCAGATCCTTAATTTAAAGTGCAGCCCTGACATTCAGGATTTTGCATCCTTCAGCTGTCCCTATTATTACCACAACTACTATCTTCAACTCCTACTTCCACTACTACTGTTACAGTACAGAATTTTCAGTAGCATTTGAACTGCATTAACACTGGTAGGTCATACACAGAAAGGAATCATTTCCAGTGTTAACTCTATAAAAAAGTAAGTAGTCATTCAGTTTTGACCCTGTAACTCCAAGGACGTGTATCGTATTTGACACCCGAGCTTTTCGACCTCTACAGCGTCACTGTGATTTCGTTTTACACTGACAGCCTTGTATGTTCTTATTGATTGAGACAAACAAACTGTGAGATTATCGCTAAATGTAGAAAAGAAATGATACAAATTAAAACTAACATGTGTAAACTGACATTTACTAAAGTAACCAAACCAGAAACAATTTCTCCTGTATATATGAAATGGGCTTTAAATGCACACTTCTGTTACTTTTGTATTAAAACAGGCTTGTTTGTTTTGTTTTGTTTTTAAAAAGAAGAAGAAAACAGATTTGGTGATCTGTGAGACGGAAAGTGAGACGTGGATCATTTTGTACTGCACAAATTCAAACTTTCTAGAGAAAGACAAGCAAAGGCTTTGTAAGTATGGTGTAAGGAGTCAAGCAAATCTAATCTAGCAAAGAAAATGGGAAAAGTATCATTTCAAAAATAACCTTTTTGAAAGCACATGTTGGGCTGCTGAGTGGACGGCTTGCTTCTGAAATGACTTTGCTACAGTACTTCTGGCAGTACTGCTACTATTAAGAAGGTTAATTGTTTTTGATTTATTTTAAAATATTTATTAATTGTTAATTATTCTAATGTATGTGTGTGCTTTGGCAAGTTTGGTCTTGATCTACAGCTACTGGATCTGGAAGATCAAGTACCTTTATTATATTCTCCTGCGGGATAAGATAATAAAGTTATCTTAGTCATCAGTCTCTATGGCTTCTCTGTGTTTTGCTATTTCCAACATATTTACTAGAGCTCTGTGTGTGTGTGTGTGTGTGTGTGTGTGTGTGTGTGTGTGTGTGTGTGTGTGTGTGTGTGTGTGTGTGTGCTTACATCACCCTCCTCCATAGATTCTAATGGTGGGGGAACGTCTGACATGTTACTGCAGAATCTAACTCGTCGCTTTCATCAAGTATTTGTTGATTTTGCTTTGTTCAGTCCTCACTATGATGGGGATGTTGGGGATTTATCTCAGTTTATCTCAGAGATGGTTAATTGCTGTGGCTTCTCTGCAGTGCCCTTCCCATGTTTGCTTGTTGTTCGCTCATGTTAAAGAAAACAAAAAATGTAAACATTGATCAATACTGAAGTAATTATTTTCCTTTTTTTAAATTAAAGTATTACATTATTTTTAGATTTATGTATTAAATATGTCATTTTATACCATATGATATGTAATCACTTTGTTCATAAAAGAAGGTTTCTTTTACTTTATCGCCAATGAGTGTGTGATGCAGTTGGATTTATGGGGCATGCATTGATATTAATAGAAAGACCTTTAAAGATTTATAGTGAGCCAATGATGAATGTACTTGGCTGAATGCTGGCAGGTTTTACAGTAACATGGTAGTCTGTCTTGTCGATACATTCATGTGATATTTGTTGTATAGTGTGTGATTTATACCACTGTAAATGTACATAACCAAGAAAAACAACGTGTAGTGCCACATATCTTAATAGAGATCTTTGTACCTCGCTTGCATAGTCCCTCATGTTCACACTGAATTTAATTAGCTTCCACAAACAGCTCATAGTTGACACAGCCCAAATTGGTCCCTTATCTTTGCAGCAGTTTCATTTCACACAAAACTACTTCCACTTTTAGTGGCTGAAATAATAACTGGAAAAACAAAATGCGTTTCATTATTTCTGAGAACAGGTAGGAGTGTAAGAATTAAAGTTCCCACTGTCAGATGAATGTTATTTTTGAGCGCGCCATCCAATCACTGAGTGAACTCATCAAATCAAAGAGAAAAAAAAAATCAAAGCTCCACTGCCTAAAGGCACAAATGGCTGGGTCAAATACAACCCACAGGTAAGATTTAACCTACTTGGAGTGTCAGATGAAATGGGTCTACCTTATGAAGTCTGAAGTGGCTGGAAAATCACCAAGAAAGATATCAAACTCACATCAAGACACTTTTCTGTGATTGCCTTGACTTTAGAGTTGTATCGTGTCCCCAAGGCACCAAGAAAATGCCATCTGACTAAAACCTACTGTAATATCATTGAGGGTATTGAACACATCACACTCACTGAACTTCGCTATGACCAGGTGACTTTTTCATCTAATGAAAAGTGTCTTTGTCCATTTTGTCCAGTCTGTGCTTCATCTTTGTTTTTCTCAGAGGAGACAGACCTCTCTTGTTTGATGAAAAAGCAAACTTTAGGGATCTTGCTGGCTTGTGCTCTAAAGCACAGACTTGTCCTTTGCTTTCAGGTCCATGTTTCCAGCACACATGAACATTTAAGGAGCATTCAGTCATTGGGCGGAGGACAATTTTTTTTTTTACGTAAACTAAATGAGCTCTTAAAACAGGTGTTTGGTGGTTTTCAGTAAATCAGAGGGAACTCATGCATTTGTTTTTGGACAAAAACAAATGTGTCTGGATTCAGACACATTTTACAAAAAAGCGAGCACTAACATGGCAACCCCACAAATGAGCTGTGGGACACAGAGAGATCAGATATGTGACCCCAAAAAATCCTGGAAACAAATTAACAAATTAAATTAATTAAATACCTTAATTCATTTAACGTAGCTTTAAAAAAAAAATTTTTTAATTACATTTTTTTAAAGTTAAATATCAGGGTATCATGCCAGTAAATACACTATGTCTAATTAGTTAAGTTAATAATTTATATACAATTTATGTGTGAAAAAAGTCTTGGTTTCCCCTAATTTTAATTGGTTTTTTTGCTGGGAAAATGGGAAATTTGTGCAGTGAGTTAAAACAAATATAAATGTAGATACAGTAGATCAAACAAAAACAGCATATGTGTAATTCTCACTTGCACTTGAAAGTCAGTCATCTTTGTTTTTCTATCATTTCTTTAAGTGGTCTTCAAGAATAATTCTCCAGGACTCTTGAATGACTTTCAAGGCTCTTCTTTGGATGTTGACTGCCTTTTGTTTTGTTCCCTGTCAAGAAAACCCACAATGCTTGAATAATGTTGAGGTCGGGCCTCTGTGGAGGTCAGTCCAATCCACACTGTTCCCCTTTGTGTTTTACTGTCCAGGTAAGCTTTTACATCACGGGTAGTGCGGTTCGGGATCATCATCATGCTGAAAAATGACGTTAAACTCTCTGTTGTACCTGACCTCCTGCTTACATACTGATGTCAGATCAGGTTTCATCAGTCCATATGACCAGTTGCAGCTGATTTTCCGTCCAGTTCTTATGTAATTTTGCAAACATCACCCCTTTCTCCCCGTTGCCCCTCCTTAACCATGGGTTTTTAACAGCCACCAGTTCACAGTGGATGGATGGTTCTGTGTCAGGACTTTGATTTATTTTTTCCTGTTTCTAAAGGGTGTGACGTTCAAACGCCGTTCATCTGCTGTAGATCATTTTTTAGGTCTGATGTTTCTTCTTTTGCCCTTCACTTCTTCTCCAGTTTCCTCAAATGTTTATAAAGACATACCATCATGCTGATATGCATAGTTTTCAGCAGATTGCACTTTGGGAAATATGTTGTTGCTGCAAAAATACTTTTGTATTCCCTTTAAACTGTGTAATCTTTGCCATTTTTGATAGATTCGACAAAAGAAATGGGAACACGTTATGTACTTTTGCAGCAGCCTGCTGGAAACAAAGTGCCTAAAAATACCATTTAAAATCGGTTCATTGCCAAGTTGTCTCTTGTGTTCATCTCATCAACTTTTGCACAGTACAGCTTGTATTTTTATACGCCATCCAAAGTGCAAACAAATCCAATCTGATTTCAAGAAGTGTTCCCTTTCAAATATGTGTAAGATATGGCAGGCTTGAGATACAAGTACAATACTTGTTGTTGGGGTCAGTTTATTGTTGTTTTGGGGTTTATTGTGGTGAAAAGAAAAAGATGTGTTTTCTAGTCAAGAAGAGGAACATGTATCTGTATCCTTTTAATGTCCCTGTAAGCTAATAATCAAACTGATGTCTCGGTGAATGCACTGTTTCCCCGATGCTTTACATCAGAGCACCGCAATTATAAGTCAATACTGATTTTAACGACACTTTGCAGAAGGGCCTGATTCTGTCAGCTTTATCTTTGCGGTGCGTTTCTAAAATGAAAAGACACGAAGCTCTAGCAATCAATAACTTTTTTGGACAGTCTTCTTTTCTCGTCCCTTTCTTTACTGCAGGCTGATACAATAATATAATTCCCATCCTGCACAAGTGAACTCAAAGCAATTGTCCCATCCTCTTCCTCAGTTTAACGCGTCACACCAGGAAGTCAACTAAAGGTCAGACCTTCACGTGTTGCGGCAGGGGGGTGAAAAAAAGAGAAAGAAAAGTTGGGCTGTCCTCTGAACTGTTGGAACTTAAGAGTATGATAACGCATAAAGAGCGCTGTTTCCTACAGAGCTGCAGTAAATGTGACCACTTCACTCGACGTGAATATTACAGTGGCTCTTGTTGTATCCTGGAAACAAAAGTAGATCCACCTTCACTGCGCCGTGCAGGCGTCTCTTTTAGGTGTTGCCTGCATTAGTCCTCCTCCCCATAAAAAAAGATTTTTTATTTTTTTTTAACAATCGTCTTGAATAACACCACGTGACTGACGAGTGTCTGTGACCTCTGCGTAAAGAGAAGTTCATTTTCGAGTGTCGGGCTTTTTCCAGTCCCAGCCTCATTTGTTCTATTTTATTATTGTGCTGAGTTCATTTCAATTAATCCAATTAACTACAGGTCGCTTCAATTTGACATTATGGTTAGTGTGATTACTAAAATGCAAAACCATTGCGGGGTGACGGTGGAGCGTAAACAAAGACAAACTCGGTTTACCCCTCCTTCCCAGCTTGAAATAAACCTTTATGACGCACATGCGTCAGAGCCAGGGGCGTCAGACTGATGTGATGTATGTTGCATTTTAGGAGACTCATAAAAATAAATGCAAGGAATTGAAGGAAAGTGGGATGATTTGTGCCCACAGGCGGACTCTGCAGCTGTCTTTATTTGCAGCCAAGTTGGAGCAAAGTGTTCACTGTCTTTTTTCTTTTTTCTTTTTTCTTCTTGTGGCACAACCATTAAACCAAATGTAAATATAACCACGGGGACAAACACACTGTTTCTTTTTAAAAAGCAGGATCCGAGCAGGATCTCTAGGAGTGACGTCAGGTTTCAGTTGCTGAACTCTCGTCCTGCCTGCGGCTGCACTCAGAGGAGCTGTCTCTTTCAGCACCAGCACGCCGCCCGCTGCTCTTCTTCCAGCCACAGCTTTGTCTCTCCGGCCTCTCAGGAGCAGTCTCAGGGTGTCTCACAGCCTGAGCTCGATCTGCTCTGTCAGACTTTCCTGGTGACGCATCGTTAAAAGTTCAAATTGTGCAGCTGCAACAAAGGACATGATGTATGTTTCCACAGTGCACTCGAGCACATCACGCTACGTCATTCTTCCGCGAAATCTATCCTACAGGTGATGTTCAGGAGCTTAAATCTCACGAGGTTGATGACACACAAAGCTCCATTCTGACCGCGCAGTTTCCTTTGGAGCAGGGAGCGAGTGCTGCAACATGTTGCTTAAAACTTTACCTACAGACGTGTGCTGTAAATATGTTTCTGCTCTCCCCTAATTGTTGCTGACAGCACGCTTTATCGCCCTGAAAATGTAACAGTCCTCGTCAAAGATGTTCACAGTGAGCCTGTAAAAATGTATACACATGTTAGAGTTTAGGCTTACCTATGGTGGTTATCACCGTGATGGCAAAGTAAAATGATCCTGCGAATTTCCACTGCACCCCGGCTCTGTGGGGCTCAGCCTCCATGATGATGCTCTCCAGTTTGCGGTAATCATCCTCGCTGATGTTATATTTTCCCTGGAGACGCTTCTCCTCGGCTTCCAGCTGCTCTTTTTCGCGCATCTCGAAGTCGGACTCCAGGGCGTCAAAGACAGCGGCCCCGACGAGCAGGTATGTAAACGTGCAAATGATCAGGGACAGGGTCCGCACGTTTTGCCGCTTCATGGCCAACAGGAACCGGCGACCGAGGGGCTCATGTCCCCTCGGATTCTCCGGGAAGACGCAGCAAGCGTGGGGATAGCCGTGTGGACAGCGCCTGGAGGCGGAGGCGCGGAAAGGTGCGCTCCGGTGAACGCCGGAGTTGGAGCCTCCCGCTTTGTGGTGATCCCGGTGGCAGAAGCCCAAATCCTGCTCCTGGTTCGTGGAGAGACACAAGAGACTGCTCGAGCGCCTGGACCAGGAGCCTTGCAGCCGAGAGACCCTGCGCAAGACCTGCCCAAACCAAGTCCTCCCGGTGCGCAGTGCCATCAACAAGCTACTTCCAAGCTCGTCTGTTGCTCTCTGTTCTCTGTTCTCTACGCAGAATGCTTCCGACCACAGAAATCGGCACTGGCGGATCCTTTCTTTTTCTTTCCTGCTCCAGTCGAACTTTGTCTGTGAGGAGAATTAAAATGTCCTACAGCCGAGCATCTTCTCGCAGGTCTCTAAGTTTCAGCTAAACAACAACCTGTTCATCGTAACATCTCTGGGATATTTTTAGCAGCCATTCTCCACACACGGGAAAGAGAGGGAGACAGAGAAAAAAAAATCAATTTACTGTCCGCGAAATTCTCAGATCTTCCTCGCAAGCGGCGGACATCCTCATCATAAATGTGCTGAGTCGTCCCTTAGATGGGAGGGTCACGGAGTAAAGGAGAGTTTGGAGTTGTTACTCACACAATGCGCATGAAAGATTCACGGCTTTATCCTCCGTATCTGTTGCTTCATCCGCGCCTCAGCTCAACACTTGTTGTTGTTGTTTTAGAAATGGGGAAAAAAATATTCCCACTAACTGTCGAAACAGTTTCCATCGGAAAGAAGAGTTTCCTTCGAATGTAAATGTGTTTAGCAGCTGGAGCTGCAGGAAAAAGACACTTTACTCGTGGAATAAAAACAGCTGGTCACAGCGCGCTCCGTGTCCGCAGTAGCACTCATGCTCTGTTGCGCACACCGCGCTCCAAAGCTCCTCTCCCGATCTGTCTGCTCATCACTTTAATTTGGGACCAAAGGGGGGAAAAAAAAGAAAGTAAAAGAAAACCCCACATGTGTGTTTTTACTCCTCGTGTCGGGGTTTCTCACTTCACCCTGCGTGTCACGAGCTGCTTGTATTTTGAAGGCTCTACATTTGATGTCACCACTCACTCCAGACTCTGCTCGGTGGGCGTCGCTCCTCCTTTTCTCGGCGTTTTTCTCTTTTTCCAAGTGTCACGATTCAGCTCTCAGTCTGCCCACTCTTGGACGCGTTCTCTCGGCAGGAAAATCAGCCCGGTGTGCAACAGATCGAGCCCCCTCCCACCCTCCTGTGCGCTCCATTACCCACGACCCTTTCCACAGTGACCACTCCTACTCAGTATATGGACTGAGAGAGTTCACTTTAATGTTCATAATAAAGCTTTTTCTTTCCCTCCACATTCTGACAGCAGCGGGAATCAGCTCTGCAGACCGGACTCAGCGGCGCCTGTTAGCGCGCTCTCCATGGTGCTGAGGACCGACAGACGGACAGCGCGCTGCTCTGAACCGTACAGACGAGGGTTTTTGTACACATACTTTCAACAGGCACAGAAACACGTGACACGCAACAAGGAGGAATCAGATCGAGTGGGTTTTAACGAGAAAATCGAGACTGGGTCCCCACATGGCAGCAGCGGGAGACTGTCCCGCAGCAATTACAGTAATCTGATTAACAAAAGTAATGATATTCAGCACAGGCAGCAAGTAAGAGGTTCGAGTTTTGTCAGCGTGATTTCTGAACTTCAATCCGAAACATTTACACTGCAGTTTGCCTGAGTTTATACTGTGTTTGATCCACAGTGTCCACGTTTTACACATTCCACACAACAATGGAGAGTAAACACAGACGGACCATGCGTGCTGAATGCTGCGTGTCGGTCGGTTTTTCCCCACTGTGGATGCATACTGACGCAGGTTCATTTCTTTTGCTGCCACACTTGGTAGAAATCCCGTAGTTTTACTTTTTAAAGGAAGTTCATGGTACTTTGTGAGAGCAGTGAGGAGGTTACGAGTACAATCCGATTTTTTAAGCATATAAGTCAAATTAGAAGACTGCACATTAAAATGAGGCAAAGCATAATGTTCTTTGCTTATTTAGAGCCCCGGAGTCGTCCCACCAAACAGTGTTTCTTGGTTTATCCCAGCAGAGGAGTAAAGTTTGAGTCAAGCCAAGAATTTCACCAGCACAGAGCTGTGTTTAGTTCTGTTCACTTCAGTTCAGTTTCATCTGTATAGTACCAAATCACAGTCACCTCATGGCGTTTAATATTGTACTGTAAAGTCTCTACAGTAATAATCTGTGAAAATTATAAACTACAAATAAGCCACGGAAATATAAATTAACAAAAAAAACATGCTGATTTGTCTAAATGTGGAATGAAAAGCGTAATAATATTTTCTCCCTTTAAATCTTCAGTTTTGTTTTGTATTCTCTGTGTTTTTTTTTGTTTTTTTTTACTTTGCCCGTGGAACAGTGGCATATCAGCAAACAGCTGAAAGCAACAGATATAACATAATGGATGTTCTCTTAATTCCAAGGGAAATTTTCTAGTTCATCCAACTCTACAAAAGTAGAATTTTAACAGTCATTTCGGTCAAAAATAGAAGTGTGAGTTTGAAATGATTATTTTATTATTAAATAACTGTTAAAAATGAATAATTCTATCTGTCTAGTTGTTTTAAGTTCATTAGTTATTTAATGTTATTATTATTTAGAGTATCTTCGTTAACAGTATTTATTTAAGTATCATAGCACACAGACGCAAAAAAAGGTAGGAGTAATGGGGGTCAAAGGTCAGTCAGAGCCCAGAGCTTTATTTGACCTGGGAGCTAAAATATACTAAAAAGAAAGCACTGTTGGGAAATACAGTGCAATACAGTACCATTCCACAACAGATTTAAAAGTTCAAAGTGATCTTGAGCAAGGCAGTTAATCCCGTGCAGCAGTAGGAACACACTCTTGACTCTGACAGCTGCATTTGTCTCCATACATCAGACAACATAAGATTTCAGACATTTAGAGGCACGCTTCTTTCTGCTGAACCTGAAGGTTGTGAGACCAGTCTTGTACAGATTAAAGGTGCAAATGTGATATTATAAAAACACGAATCCGACATGATTTACAATTTTGACCTGGATGTGAAAAAGTATACATTTTGACACATCAAACCTTTGTGTTGCAGCCATGTCTCCTGATGGTAAGCTGCCAAGTTTCTAAAAAGATGTGGTGTGAGTCACTGCAGTCTGCCTTCAGTCTGACTTGAAAGTAAAAAAAAAAAGTAGAGCTGTCCAGAGATGGTATTTTTCTTTCACACAGTCTATGATCCTGACCTTGTGTCAGTCATGTTGAAGGACACAGAGTCATTAAATAAAACAGCAGAAGCATTTTGCACACAACCACTGGAGAGTAGGACTAAAGAGAAAGCTGACCAGGTAGGGTTCATTTGAATCACTACTGTTTCATTATTAGATTCAAAAATCTAATTTATATTGAGTATATTTGATATCAATACAACGATTTCGATGCTGTCACAACATACACAGTAGCTATGACAGATATGAACACCAGATCTGCTGGAGTCCACGTGCCTAAGGAATGAAATAGAGCTGGGTGAAGCAACAAAAATGGCACCAAGCAGAATAAAAAATAATGGTTGCCCTTCCTTATATAAAAACATTCCACCTTAAAACAATTACAAATAAATGAGGTTCTACAGATTAATTGTGACCTTTACTCATTCCTTAGCCAGGTCATTTCTGAGAGGTTTAGTGAAGAAGGTCAATGTCCTGGAGCAGTACAGGATCCAAATGCAGATTCAAGACAGCTGAATGAACTGAAACCAGAAGGTGGGTGATATAAAACACAATCATGAAGTCCACTAAAAAGCCAAACTGAGGGAGGGTAAGAAAATTGACAACCAGATAAAAGAAACTCAAGGAAGGTAAAATAAACCAAAAGCTCATGAACTTAACAGAGTGGGTCAGAGACTCAGGACCATGACAGTACCCCTGTTCAAGGACGGCTCCAAATGTCCCAACCAAAAAACACTCTGACCCAAGTGGGTGGAGGCATCAAGAGGGAGGGACTGAGAAGCAAAATGAATAAAGGGAGTCAATGAAGGGGGGAAAAATTGACAAAAAGTTCTGAATGTCAACCCAGCCATGGAGCTAGGTTGTAGAGCAGTTTAGGGACCAAGCAAGGGGACCGGTGGTGGAGACTAAGCATCCGCCACAGGAGTGCTCAAGTCCTGGGGTTGCCAGCTCAGGTTTAGTCTCTGGCTGGGGGTGTCATGGCAACAGCTGATCCAGGCACAGAAGTAGCTGTGCACCTACTTCTTGCACCTTCATCCTCAGCACAGGAACAGACATGGTCCTGGCATTAGTCACCCTAATGTTGAGCCACCCAACTGGAGTGGATGCAGCAACAAGGCTTGAGCGCTGAGCCCCTATCAATGAATGTCCAAATCTGAAAGGTAAAAATGGCAGACATAAAAAACTAAATAAATAAATACCAGGGGGTGCTAGGTAAGTCAACTGTTCATATTGTAACTGGTTCAGGGCAAGAGCGCAGACAGTTTGTTGCACTTTTGGAGAAGCATGAGAGCGAATATGGTGACATAGGCTACCACAAAGCACTGAACCTGACATTTAATTGACCTGTTCAATTAAAAACTGAAGAAAAAGTAAGTAAACAGTATGTATCAATAGCACACTGTATAAAGTTAAAGGTCTATTGAATTTTGCAAAAACACACGTTTTGTTGACAACTAGTTTCGGGAACGTTGATCAAATAATGATAAAATCGTGATATTTTCGCTGCGTATTTCACACCTTCATCCTGTAATTGTAACATGCATCTATTCTCACCAGTAACAGTTTACATGTATATTTAAAAAATCTAATTTATATTGAGTGGATTTGAGATCAGCTTGTTGGAATGCCTTTCCACAACAGTCCCCATGTTTCATGTGGCCCTTTGGAAAAATGAATTGCCCACCCCTGTCCTAACATCTATGTGTAGTCTCCTCTGAGTATGAGCTATTTACTACAGTGTGAGTAAATCTTTAAGAGTAGATCAGGAGCACTGACAAAATATTTCTTCCTTCTCCAGAGCTTCACTCCATCTGGTGGTGCCTGAGACAAACTTAGCCGGCTTCTGCCAAAAACGGACCCTGTTAGAGACATATGGGGATAAATCTGCAGTAAGTTGACAACAGCAAGGTGACGAAAGTGGAAGCTATATACTCCTAATTAGAAAGCAACTCACAGCATGAGAATAGGGTAAAGGTGGAGTTTGAATGAAAAGTGAACATCCACAATAGTATAATCTGAAACAGCACATATTTAATAACATATTTACAACAGCAACGTGTTCTCCACGGTCTTCTGCTCCTTCAACAATGATGCAAATGTTTTCACTAATTTTTGCCGAGATAAAAAGACAATAAATCCATAAAAACTGACCCTGGACTGCCTAACTTTTCTTTATCAAATGTAAAAACTTTTTTTTATAAACTTATGATGTCATGGTCCTGGGTCGGTGACCCAGCGTTTTGTGTTTATCATTATTATTATCTTGTTTATTCTGGTTATGCATTCTGTAAATATTTGCTAGTTGTTAGGTTTTGGTTCTGTACTCCCTCTGTCCAGTTCTGTCAGGTCTCTGTGTTAGTCCGTGTCTCTTAGTCTGTGTCTTTGCATGTATGTTTACTTTGAAGGTCTGTGTCTCACGTCAGTGTATTCAGATTGTGTTCATCCCTGTCTTGTCTTGCTTATTAGGTTCAGCTGTGTCTCCCTCCTGCGTGCAGTTTCCTCGTTTCGCTTTGTGTATTTATAGTGTGTGATCTCTTGCTCATCTGTGTTTCTTCTTGTGTCCCTCTGCATGTCACCCCGTGAGTTTAGGTTTCTGGGTTTTTTTTTGTTAGATCTTTGCCAGTTTAGGTTATTTCTCAGTTCCTCGGCACCTCCATGGCAGTTTGTATTTTCACTTCTTATCAATAAAGCTCTCTCCTCGCAAACTGTGACATACGAGTTATTTTTATTGGTGTCTTTTAAATGCATTGATGTCATTTCCTCTTCTGTAAGGCTTTTAAATGTTTACCACAAAAAAGACGAGGGTTTTCTTTCCACCATGTTTGAGATTCTGAAGGAAAACCAGGAAACTTGACCCAAGACTCATCTGAACACAAGTAAGAAGCTGAATGCGTTCATAAGCCAAGGCATCAACCAGTGGTTCATAAATGCAGCCATTTAGGAGTCTAAACAACTCCACTAATCAGCAGCGTTTGGATCTGTAGTTGCTCTATATTTAGCTCATAGCTCAAGTCTCAGCCCACCTACAGAACTGTTAATGCATTTCTGGAGTCGTTCCGAGAGGAAAGTTTAATAATGGCAACTTCTCAGATTAGTCTCCATGGTAATGACACAGAATTTACTGTGCGATCGCTCTTCTCATCATGCCTGCACAGACACTGAAACATATTTCTGAAGGCTGCACGCCGGCAGAATTTCTCTGCATATGATCGGTGCAGACAGAAAAGACATATGACAGAAAAAGTCCACAGTGATGAGTGAGAGAAGCTGGAAATTGAACCCAGATGGATTAACTGACTGACAGCTGAGTACTCTGCTTGGCTAACCCCAACCCAGATGGAAATACCAGCCACAAACACGAGATACATTAATGTCAACTAATTGGTGCGTGCTAGTTGACAAGATGTTACTGTTTACACACTGTTGAGGGTGTATCGCTTCACAGCTAAGAGCAACGAATGAAGTACCTTAACCTTTAACTTCTGTTTTTAGGGTTGCATCGAGTTCTTCAGATGTGCAACAGAATTATTTTTATTAGGTCTTTTTCTTTATTTTTACTCATGCATGTGTATAAAAATAACAGAAAATAAACAACTTTCTGCACCTACTGAGAAACCAAGAGCGGCCAAGACCAAACAACAGTGCAATGAAAACTGAGAAGAATGAGTTGCTGATGCACAAATGTTTTTGTGTGGGTTTGTTCTAGTAGATGAGTGCTAGTGTAATGCTGTCTCCTTGTTTTGAAATGTAAATTACATATTTTCTATCGCATTTAAGTCAAAGTACTTACCTATTTTGCTACATTGCAGGAATGTGACTAATAGAAGGATTTGATTTAACCAATACTGTGGGAAAATATCTTATTCAGCTGTTTTTAGACAACATGATGTGAGGTGGACGAGAAGCCTGATCTTAAAGAGACACGACAACAAAAAATAGTCTCATATATCTGTAACAATGCCATATAGAAGAGAGATGCTAGATAGAGAATGATAGATGTCTAGCACTCAGTAGCGACCCTTAGTTTTGTGTTGGAATATGAGCACAATATATCTGCAGCAAAGAGACGCGTCACAGATGAGCGGCAATTATTTGTAAAACAATCTGAGAGTGATCTTTGACTTGTGTAAACACCTGATGGCCTTTCAGTCTTAAGCTTGTTCTCAGTCCTTTATAGTGTGAATTATGGTTTCTATTACTGACCAGTCGCTACCGTGTGAGCACGCAGGCTCCCTCGGCTTCTTAGTCAGATCCACTCTTCATTTGTTGTTTAGGGTTTCAAAGATCAAGGTATTGACGATGAAAACTCAACTCGGGGATTCACATATGGATTGCACTGATGTCACTGATGATGTCGCAGTAACGCCGTCCATCTTTTACCAGTCCTGAGTCTATAGCTGTGGTTTATGACAACAGTGACTGTGGCAAATAAGATATAAGAATAAAAACAGCTGAGCTGGGAGGTGTTGGAGCAGACAGATGGGTTAGAGACAAACTTCTAGTCTGTCATGTGCTGTTTTAGAGGGAAGTTTATTACTCATCTAATTAGACAAAGTGTACTCTTCTTTTTTGTTTAGTTATTATGTGAGCATCATACTCATTATGGTTATCTTGTCCACTATAAGTCAGCTTGTCTACTTTTCATTTCAATAAAATTTTATTTATACAGCGCCAAATCACAACAACAGTCGCCTCATGGTGATTTATATTGTAAGGTAGACCCTACAATAATAATTACAGAGAAAAACCCAACAATCACATGACCCCGTTACGGGCATTGGAAAAAGAGAGTTTTGTGTACTTCCAGGGGTGCTATGGCTCACGCACCATTGGCTGCAGGGATTCCTACCGCGGCCTCCGGCTATGCAAATGAGGGTGTGCCAGACCTCGTCCTCGATTGGCTGCCGCAAACTCCAGTGCCTCCCTCAAAGCAAAGGACTGGTGGTTTGGGTGCACCTATGAGGATAAAAGGTGGCCGATTCTGCACGGAAGCGGAGGGCTGTTTGTGAGCAATTTTTTGGCGACCATACCTACAGACTGTCCTCCCTCCCTCCGTAGACTTTGACAGCTACTTGTGTTCTGTCGGGCATTTGAGTTTAACGCCCCATTCGTGGCTATTGTTGGGGGCTTAGCGGTGTAAATGTGTAAAATAAAAACCCTTGTTTAAACGTTGATCATAAGTGGGGGCTCATGTTTGTTACTTACCTCTTGTTCTCTAGCAGAGGGAGCAAGCACTTTGGCAACGGTGGGAAGGAAAAACTCCCTTTTGACAGGAAGAAACCTCTGACAGGTTTCTATAAGTTCAGCTGTTATAAATGTGAATACATGAGAAGTTTAACATTGTCATCGTGTGGGGACTTGAACTACATAAGCAGCAGGAGTCATCCACACTGAGTTCAGGTTAGGTATTTTTCATATTTACTGGATTCTGTGCTGCAAAAAAATGTGAATTAAGTCAGAGTCACAGTGGATCAGTAAATATTGAGCAGGTGAGGATTCTTGTGCCACATTTATACTCTCTGCAGCACTACAGGCTAAAAGTGCAGTGCAGGTGTCAACACACTTGTCTTTCTTCAGCACACACCTTAATCCCCTCCAACACACACACCCACCCAAGTGTATATTTATATCCTCGTGGGGACATCTCATTGACATAATGCTTTCCCTAGCCGCTTACCCTAACCATCAAAAATTAATGGTTAACCCTGACCCTAAAACTAATCATAACCTAATTGTAACCCTGACACTAAAACCACATTTTGAGTCTCAAAAATGCCTTCAAACTCGTGGGGACCGGGTTTTTGGTCCCCACGAGCATAGTAAACTTCCCATTTTTGGTCCCCACGAAGATGTTAATACCTGTCCACAGACACAGATGCACGCACGCACGCACACACACTTCTCCCTCACCATTTCTCTTCCGAGATCATTTGCATATCTAGGTTGCCGATATATGTGAGTGGACATGACCGTACTGAAAGAGAGGAGGTATAATTTAACTCGGGCTTCTTAAAGAGTCATTGTCATCACTGTTTTCAGACACTTTATGGTCTTCAGCAGAGCTTTGGGGGCATCTTTGCTACAAAATGAACGGCTCTGGTTTTTTTCTGAAACGAAAGGCTTTCCTCACATTTGAAGCAATCTAATTTCAGGCAGGGAGGAAGTGCATCAGATTGATGGATGATTGTTAGGCTGATTACAATCAGAATTACAGGTTTGCTGCAAGTTAATGAAGCTTGGTGGCTAATAATGCAGTGCTGATGTTTGATAAGAAACCTCATTTAAACTCAAAGACATGATGCTTAAGTCTGTTCTGGGTGGTCTCACTCCTGGCAAGGTCAGCATACTGTGTGGGACAAGGATGAGTTTAAAATACATACATAAAAAAACACCTTTAATAAAATATGTTTTTAGTGCTCGTTTTTAAATTCAGATACTATTTCCATAAGGACCGCCTGTGTGCCACCTTAAAAAGAAATTCCCTCATTTGGAGTTTTAAAGATGGCAAAACCTCCAAAACATTTAGTCCACGATGGCCAAAACGAGATGAGACCCAGGCGAGTCCGTCATTACCGCTTTAGCTCACGTGAGGCGCAGCCAGTCTGTGAAAACGGTTGTAATACATCTTCAGTAGTTCTGAGGGAACTTTGCTAACAGCAAAACGGAAACCGATGGTGTGACGTTTGAAAGACAAGCAAGTGTTTGGTTTCACTGACGAGGATAAAATTCATATTTTCTAAAATGTGCCGTGTTTCTCGCCCAGGCCCGTCTGTGAAGCTTTACACCAGAGGGAAACAAAAACAAAAACAAAAAAAAAACAATGAGAAAAGCAAGCCATCGCATATTGGTGAATCCAGTTTGTCTGCACACAGAATGTTCACTTGGTGCTTCTTATTTTCAGCTCTTCTTCTGGGCACTGAAAGTCATCCACGGTGAATAAGAGGAATCTGTGCTCCAACACTATGATACAAACCAGAAACGATTCTTTTCCTCCATAAACATGACGCAATCATTTCGAGTAAAACGCAACTGAAACTGTCAAATTTATTCTGTAACACTTTATAATGCAGTCTGTGGCTAAAGGGTGCGATTCCCCTTTATCTAAGTTATGTGCAATGTAACCTCTTTGAAATTACACTGTAATTATATTTATCTGCAAATACTGAAAGGTAGATACACTAGAATAAGGGCATAAAAATTCATGTTTTTAAAGGAAACAGAAATAGTTATACTGTAAGTAAATTTAAGTACTGCGTGATTTCCTGATAATTAAAGGAAAAACTATTTATCCCCATCTTACGCTGTAAGTACACTGAGCCAAAGGACAACTAATAATAGAAAACAATCACACATCTCAATCATATTAAATAACCATGTAGGAAAATAAAGACGTAAAAAAGCCAAGGTTAAGCCACTCCATAGTACGGCCTCTGTCCCAAAAAGGACTTCAAAATGACTTTCGCACTACTTGTATTTATTTACAGTATGACTTATAAAAACCTGACTTGGCACCTCCTTATTCTAGTGTACCTATCTAAGTATTTGTATGTAAATATAATTACATTGTAAATGACAATGAAATACACAAAATTCCATTTAATTACATAGGAAATTTCGCCATTTTATGAACAATGATTAATTATTCAATAATTAAATATTAAGGAAAAGATTTACATGTAATCAAATTACTTAAAGTCAGCATTTTGGGGTGTAGGATACTTTTAATTGCTACCTTTGCTTTGTTATTTAGGTTGATTTTCAGGTCCAAAGTAGGGTTTGTGCACTAAATGAAAAAGGTATCCACGAGGTTCAGCATATAGCAGAAAAGTTTACCGTGTATCTGCTAGTAGTGGCCTTCAGTTATTGATGCCCGTTTCTAATAAATGCCGGGTATGAAAACATGTCACGACAAATAGACGCCAGTCTCCTTTAAGCGCCGGTCTGTAAACGCCAATCAATGACCCACCTCCTTTTCTGTACGCTACTACTCTTTCGTACCATCTGGGCTACCGCCCTCCTGCAGTAAATGATACGGCAAATACCTTTTCGTGTCAAAAATGCTTTGTCATCGGATGCTATCGTGGAAGGAAGAAAGTCAAAACGTCCATTTCGTCTGAGAAGTGAATAAGAGCCCGTCTCCAACAACCGCCGGTCTCTTTTAAACGCTGGGCCGGCCGAATAATTTTTTGAATAAACGCCGGGGCTACTATTGGAAGATATACGGTAGATTTGCATTTGAAGGCGAGGCTGTGCTGCACTGTTTGTCCACCAGAAGCTTAAAGTCCACACTTTGATATTAACAAAAGCATTTCAGAGAAAATATGTTTTTACCGATGAATGCAGGAGGACACCAACACCCAGAGCTACAGTTCATTTTTAAATTAGTCCCACATTGAGCCAATACACACTCATGCACAGAGCCTACTATTAGTCAAACAAATAAATACATAGATAAACTCGTCAGTGCAGGGGGCATGAGTTAGGAACTGTTTGCGTTGTATGCAGGAGGAAACATCATAGCATTAAAATAAAAGAAGTTCATTAAAATACACCTATAAAACCTGCATTTTTACCGTCTGCAACTTTATATGAATGCAAACTCGTTCATGGTTGTACAGTTTCAGTGTCAGGTGTGGGAGAGCTTGTTATTAGCCTTGTGTTTAGATGCCGCTGGGACCTGTAGTTCAACTGTTACTGGAAAACAGTTTTCAAATGGCCTCAATTAGCAATGCTGTGGGTGTTCTGGGTAACTCCCAGTGCATCAATGAGCATTAAAACACAGAAATGTACACCGGGGTGAGTGTCAGTGTAGCTGCTACTCAATCACAGGCTATAAATACACTGTGTATAACTCAAACTGTACAAACAGCCTGCAGGCTATCACTGGTCAACAACATGATGTTTGGCTGCCTTTTTCAGCATTATTCAACATTAAAAATGATTATTACTCAGTAATATTTTTCTCTCTAATTGCAGTTTATGGATTTTGAAGAATGCAAATGTCAGAATCGAGCGTCCGCAAAAAGCCGTTATAATAAAGGTCACCTCAGTGGGCACGATAAATGAAGATCAACACAAACATTTAATGGCCTGGATAGACAAAAGAAAACTGTAATGACGTCCAAATGAACAATAGTTGTCTTCCTTTTAACATTTATTTACAGCTATCATAAGTCACACACAATGGGCCTATTCTAAGAGACTCAAATACACCCAGAATTCAGTGTACTGATACAAGCTGAGGTAAATCCATACAGCAGTGGAAACAGTTTCAGTGTTCACTGTTGGCCTAACCTAGAATTTGGCACTGTAGTAATAATCACTAAAGAAAGCACTAGCATTGTTTTGCAGGTCCTTGTTGAGTCTTGCGTTATCCACCAGGCTGCTGCTAACCAGCCAGTATATGAGGTGAGAAAATCAAAACCATTCTTAACTTAAATTTGGCCAAACTTTTGTTCAAGGTCACCTTCTTGTCATGTAGCAGACTCTCTCCTATGAATATGCTGAATGTGCAGGCCAGGAACAGCAGGCTGTGGTTGTGTGCACTGCTGGCAATAGTCAGACTACAACCTTTAATCATCCTTCTTTAATGCATCAGTCTTTGTTAGACTTGAAGCTGGGATAGAACAGGAAGCAATCCATAGTCTCACAAATCAGCGTTACATCAAATCAGATGCTGCTGAACAGCTAATAAGGTGACTTACTGTATATGAGGCTAGCTAGCTTGCTTCCTCAGTGATCAACACTGTTAGCACGTGTTGCTGCTGGTTAATAGTGTGAACTGGTGCGCTGTCTTAACCAGCAAACATGAGCCGATTTACTTTGTCTCCCTGCTCTGTGTTCCGATTGCACTGAAACGGTCTTATTGTGTTGTTGTGAATGTCGGTGACTCCGCGCTGAGAAGAAGGATGATGAAGTGGATTTTACCTGACGTTACACCGCGCAAATTTGCAGGTCAGATTGCGTGTTTTGTTTATATTCACCCCAAGCACACATACTGTGTTAGCTATACAAATGCAGAAAGATTTATCAAAATGCTATTCACGTGTCAATTCATTATAATGCTACTGTATTTACATATAACAGCAACAAAATGCTCTATCCCTCGGTCACATGTATGACCTTGAAGTCCTTAGGCCCCGGCCTGTATCGGAGTGTCAAGGGCTCTGATGTGGACACTGGGCAGAGTGAACCAGGCCAAAGGAAGCTCTCGTCCAGCGCTGTCGTCCTGGAATTTGATATTAAGGTAGAAATCTCCGGTGTAAAGGAAAAGCAGGGCACCCTCACATACACTACTTTCTTTGGGTTTAACCTGGAGACAGAAAAGAGACACAGCAGTGGGGACAGTTAGTGGTCACCTCGCTGTAATGTAGGTTCAGCCGAATGGCCGGCTCTGATGATGAAGAGCAGACAAGTTCTCGTTCAGCTGAGAACGACAGCCAGAATTCAGCAGTTCTGCACATTCGTGAAAATGAGTCATTCAAGTATTCTTTCGTGTGCTTTTTAAACTCTTTGTTCTGGCACCAGACAAGTCGTGTTCAACAGCCTGCAGCTTGTTTAACATCAGAAATGAGAAGCGGTTACATACAAATACTGACTTTGAGGATCTCTTCACAGCCAAAAGTCTTTTTAATAGAAATGTTTGTACGAGGAGAGTTAAAGGCCCGTGTCGTCTTTAGAGGCGTTAGGGGTTGTTTTGCTAAGAAAAGTAGAACTTTTAGACTTTCCAGTGTGTTTTCCTCCCCGTCTACTTAGCCACTCAGTTCTATTTAAAGTAACTGACAGCGACTTATGCAATCGATCAAAACAAAAGTCACGGCTGTCTCTGCTGTTCCCAGATGTGCAGCATATATGGAAAACGGAGCTGTAACAATCTTCTCTAATAACTTCAAATACTGCACATTAGTAAACTTTTTAAACTGCATATACTAATCAACTTTTCTGTAGTGTGTTATAAACCATCCATTAAAATCTGTTTAACGTGTAGTGCTATGTAACATCTTTTTGGGTGTAACACTGTATTTATCTTCTCACTGCAGCTTTGCCTCTTTCCAGAAATTATGACCTAAAAAAAAGCACTTACCTTAGAGTTAGGAGTTACTGAGCCTATCGCAATATTGGCCTAAACTCCTGTGATGTGACTGTGTTACAATCGAGTGTATGTGACCTCTGCTGCAATGGCCTATCACCATTAAAAATACATTTGTATTTACATAGCGCAGGTCTTTGCTGGGAAACGACATGATTATAGTACTGTGGTTCTGACTGACCGTATCGATGTAGAAGGTGTTGGAGCCGATGAAGGTGACTCCGTCCTCCAGATCGTAGTTCTGGACTCCATTCTGATAGTCCTGATATGGCACCACGTTCAGAGCCAGGGGCCCCACTGAATTCTTGCTCCGATTGGTCAGTTTTACTTCCAGGGTCACGGCATCGCCCACTTTACAGTCGGCGATGACATCGCAGTCACATGGTTTCTTATTCACCAACACATCTTGAAAGAAAAAAGAAAAAGAAGGACAAAAAGGATCAGTACAGGTAAGGAGGACCGACAACCAGGCAAGAATAAAATAAAACAACAACATTCAAATCTAGGAAGTGTTCATTGTAGTAATACAACAACCACCCAACACACACACACACCACCCTGTTTTGTTATAACCATTAAAAAAAAAAAAAATCCACACCAAGTCAGTTCAGTTCAGTCCCTCTGAAGGTTGGCCACTGGGTCCTGATGTGTTCCCTATTTGGCTAAGGTGCAGGGGGACACACAAGGATTTCTTTTGAACAACGAGCTCAGTGAACTGGGCGCCTACACGCTCCAGGCGGGCTAAGAAGAAGACCGACTTCAAACGTGGGAGTTCAGGGGCTCCCGAAAAGATCACCCGAGTAATGACTCCTCTGAGAGGAACAGCAGCGCACGCGCACACACACACTCGCACGTGAAAACCACTTGTCGTATACTTTCTAGTGTCACGCCTGCGGCTGTGATAAACACTGAGTCAGAGCGGCTCAGTCTGTGTGACAGGCAGATGAAAGAGCTGAGCTCGGTGCCGCTGGTGCGCCGATCTGTTGTGTACAGTGAGGGGTGGTGGCAAGTGGGGAAGTATTAAGATAGGCAATTCAGCAGGAAGGCGGAGGGGGGGGGAGAGGATGGGTGTGGGCAGCTGAGGCGGTGCTGTCACAACCAGTGAGAGAGAGCCCCAGGGAGGCTGGAGCTACAGGAGGGTGACACTGAGACTCACGTCTGTATTAAAGAACACACTTCACTCAACACAGACTACCACGAGCACACACTGAGGGGCCACGGGAGCTTTTCTTCTCCTTTTTTTTCTTTAATGTCTGTCTAGACTTCCATCTAGGATACATACAGAGAAGTTTCTGGATGTAAAAAGTAAAGCTAACTTTAACTGGCTCAAGCTTGCATTTTTTCTAGCGGCCAGTAGGGTGCAGCTCCTCTACGAGAAGCAATTTTGTAGTAGAAAACAACGTCGTCTTCCTTGGATCTATGACCTGAGTAGACCTGTACCTGGATCTATGACCCTCACCTGTACCTGTAAATATGTTTCCATGATTACAATGTCAAATTATTGTTATTGCGATTTCTCTTAATTTTAAATGAATAGGATAACATATTTCAAATTCAGCGTGTTTTTGTTTCCTGGCTGAAATTTTCCATTTTAAGTCCAAAAATAATAATAAAAAAAGAAAAAAGCTGTAAAGGGGCAAGATTGTCATATGTTCCAATGATTATACTGAAAAATGATGTTAAAAAACAAACAAACCAAACAGAAAACCAAAGGACTGCAATGCTGAGCTACTGTGCTGTTGGACCAGAAAAAACCAACAACAAATTGTAATAAGTTATGGCATAAACAATCCACACAACAGTGCAATATCCTTTTTTTGGATGTAGCTGAAATGCAGAAAATGGATAAAAAACTCAAATTACAAATAACATCATTTAAAGTGGAGATCCAAGATCTCAATGCAATCAATTACAAATCCCATTATAATTATATTATTATGATTGAACTTTAACAGTCTTTTACAAAAGCCCTGAAAGTAAGGCTGGTTTATAAAGATAATATTATCAATCCTCTTTATTACAATATTGTAGATTTTTCTGTTTTTACTAAATTTAGCTCGATGCCTCTTCTGAGCTTTTTGTACTTTTGTAGTCTGTAATAAAAAAGCGTTTGTTGATCAGCTTTTCAGTAGTTGCTGTGGTTTATTCACAGTTTATTCTTTAAAACAAACCAGGCACAAATAAGAGAACGCACTTATGAAAGTTGAGAAAGTTCTCAAATGTGAAGCTGATCGCTGGGCCAGAGGATGCACAATGGAAACATCACTCAGTTCTTTTTCATTAGGCTTCTTTGGGAAGAGCTGGTGTAAGGTTAATTCAATTCAATTTTATTTATATAGCGCCAAATCACAACAACAGTCGCCTCAAGGCGCTTTACATTGTAAGGTAGACCCTACAATAATACATACAGTGAAAAACCCAACAATCATAAGAACCCCTATGAGCAAGCACTTTGGTGACTGTGGGAAGGAAAAACTCCCTTTTAACAGGAAGAAACCTCCGGAACCAGGCTCAGGGAGGGGCGGGGCCATCTGCTGCGACCGGTTGGGGTGAAAGAAGGAAGACAGGATAGAGACATGCTGTGGAAGAGAGTCAGAGATTAATAACAAGTATGGTTGAACGCAGGGAGATCTATTAACACATGGTGAATGAGAAAGGTGACTGAAAAGGAAAAACCCAATGCATCATGGGAGTCCCCCAGCAGTCTGAACCTATCACAGCATCACTAAGGGAGGATTCAGGGTCACCTGATCCAGCCCTAAGTATATGCTTTAGCAAAAAGGAAAGTTTTAAGCCCAATCTTAAAAGTAGAGATAGTGTCTGTCTCCTAAATCCAAACTGGGAGCTGGTTCCATAGAAGAGGGGCCTGAAAACTGAAGGCTCTCCCTCCCATTCTACTTTTAAATACTCTAGGAACAACAAGAAAGCCAGCAGTGTGAGAGCGAAG
>VURO01020091.1:0-13894 GCA_015108175.1 Pelvicachromis taeniatus
ATTTTCAAGTTTAGTGTTGCAGAGATAAGCTGATAATAGCTGCAGGTGTATCGTATGGAGAGTCACTGAGGAGAAGAGCCCAAAAGTAGGCTGGAAATCAAAGATGCATATGTGAACTGTACAGGAGGTGTCGAGCTCTTTGGAAAAATGCGCATGTAATTATTGATCTTTTGTTTTTGTCATTAGTAGGTCTTAAATTTTGAACATCAACATTTTGAAAAATGTGTTTTTCCCTTTGGTTATCTGATTAGAATTTTAACAAAAGATAAATCGCTCTACATAAATTTAAGTGCAAGAAAAAAAAATATTCAAAAAGTAACCACCATCCTCAAGAGAAAACAAACAAAAACTCCAAAGTGAAATAGAGTTACAGACCAACCAAAATCTTAGAAAATGGAAACTACACAGATCAACTGTGCAGCCGGACATCCATTTACGAAGCCAGATCGTTTTATTTGTTGGGTTGGGTTTTAGTAAGTTGTGTCTGTGGCCACTCCTTGTGGCTGCCACTGGGGTTGTAACAGGTTTTTTTATTTTTTAATGATTTCTTTCAGTCAGCATGATGGTCACTTTAGCTACATTTTTTTTCTCCAGATTTCATTGCTTTAAGCTTATGAGATGCACAGAAGCAGAGTTACTGTTTGCACTGTTTATAGTAAGTGCATTTCAGCACTGGACAGCTCCCCAGAGGCTCTATCTAGCATAAGGCTGACATATGGATGTGTTTAAATGAACTGAGCTGAGATTTGGACATAGTTAGCCAAGCATATTATAAGGAGGAGGAAACAGTTAGCTGCTGTGATGCCTTTTTACAGGCATCACATGACATGGTCCCCATCATATCCTTTAGTTTTTGTTGTGATTTTATTCCTGTTCGTTTTGTGATGATTTTGGTTACTTTCTGTGTTACTTTGAAGGTTAGTTCTCTCATGTCTCTCTTTAAGGTTTTGCTTTTTCGTTTTAAACAAGATTTTAAAAGATTTCTATTTTAATATTTTCTTTTTTTTTAATGAAAGGTAGTCTCATACATTTGTTAAGCACTGTAGTTTCACCTGTCTCTTACTGCCAGTCATCCTCTAATGTGTATACGTTGTCCAGTCTATCCCTTTGTCAGATTGTCTGATGGTTTGTGGGTCTACCTCTCAGTTAATGTGCTTCTTTTGCTGTTTACCTTTTTAATTTTCTGTATATTGTATTCTTTGGTCACCCAATAAAGGTTTGCTTTTCGTGGTTTAACTTTCCTATGTCCTCTGCATTTGGGTCCTCCGATGTTTGGTTCGCTGTCTTTATATAGCATATACTACAGTGTGAGTTTGACATTAGCCTTAAAACTCACACAACTCTGTTGTTATGTAATGTTCAGTTTGGGTTTAGGACACTGGAGACATGAGACACATAGGGCTGGATCACATGACCTTAAGCAATCCCTCATTTACGTTGCTATAGCTTTAGTTTATGTGGAGAAATAATAAATAAATATAAAAAGATGAGCACTTATCCTTCCGTCTTTTCACTCCTCCATATATTTGAATGCTACTATTGTCAATAGTAGTACATATGTCAGTAACCATGATTAATCAGCTTATTTCAGCCAAAGGATGAACTGGAGGGTTGCACCAAATCCCAGTAAAAGTGAAATAACGCTGACTTTTAACAGTAAATCATGCAAAGTTACTCTAGTATTAGAATAATAATAGGGAGCTGGAATGAGCAGAATAAATCCCATTTAAGTAATCCTATGGCTAATATTATTCAGCCTTTCAGCTGGCTGTATTTGTAAATCTGCAGCTTCTAAACTTAGTCCTTGGAAACATAGCTGCCCCTCAGAAGTTGTCCTTCTCATATAGGTTCTGTTTTAAAGCAGTTATGTCTCTACAGCGCCTTTGTGTGGGAGTACTTAGAGCCTGTCTGCTGTTCAGGGATCAAAGGCTCTTTGACTCTTAAGAAACTCAGACACAAAGAGAAATGTAGCTTTGCAGCTCATTCCTCAAAATCATGAAGCTTTAAGAATTGAACTGGAACTGATCTGAAAAAATGTGTGACTCAATTCTTTGCTTAAAATACAGAAAATATTCATCACGGTGCTCTCAAGTGCAAAGAAGACATCATCACAATATATCTTGTCTTGGATATTTGAACAGATTAAAGCGTAAAGCACCACTTATGGTCCCTTGGGGGCACAGCGAAGATGACACCACATTTCGTTTATCCTGAGGACACCACCTTTATGACCGATATAAAAATCATCAGTACAAAACAGATGAGCCTTTTCTTTCCAGTTCATCAGTCTGAAAGAGGGCAGTTTGGTTTAATTTTACTCTTAATTTTTCTTTTGATGTGATAGTTTTTTTTCCCCAATGGAGTTATCATATTTCCATTCTAACTTCTGTTGTGTCACAGTCCTGGATTGACAGGGTCAAGTCCATCCCCTGCTTGAACACACACCTCACCACTGTCTCACTATTCTCAAACATGCCCTGCACCACCCTTACATACTACGCCGCCACTCCTGACTTCTTAATGCAGTACCACAGTTCCTCTTTATCAAATGCATTTCTCTTGATTCATAAAGAAACAGTGCAACTTCTTCTGACCTCCCCTGTACTTCTCAAAGTAAGTATTGCATCTGTAGTGCTCCTTCTCGGCATGAAGCCATACTGATGCTCACTAATCATCACCTTTCCCACAGTGTCATCATATGACGACGGCTCTGCACATCACCTTTGTTCTTAAGAATCAGTGCACTTCTCTTCTCATCCTTAATGAATGTGTTAAACATTTAGGTCAAAAGTCCACTTACTCCTAGATATCTCCATATCTTCCACAGGTATGCCATCTGGACCAGGTGCCTTCCTCTTTTCACACTCTTCATAACTGTCCTCATTTCCTCCGTACCAATCCTCTGCATTAACATAGAAACAACAGTTTTTATACAAAGCATATGATTGCAAGGTCTAGAGCTTGCGCTGCTAGTCAGCATAGACTTCAATTTGATTGAAATGTATCTAGTACATTTTTGGTGCCATTAAAAATGAATACCGTATATCTTTCTTTAGTAGCCCGGGCACTTATTAAAAGAGGTTGTTGGAGACCGGCTCTTATTCCCTTCTCAGACGGAATTGTCGCAGAAGTGAGAGGGAAAGAGAACCCAGGCGTTTTTAGACCTCAGTTTTTAGACTGAGGTGAAAAGATTACGTTTAGATTGCGTTTACTTACAGTGCTACAAAACGTATTCCAACAGTTCACAAATAATGCAGTTCCCAAATGTGCTCCTCCTTTGCTCCCAAGTGTCTCCTTGTCTGTGGTAGCCTAGTGTACGAGTGGTGCTCCCCAAAACTTGTCTCTGCCCGACTCTCCAGGAGAGGAAGTAAAAGACCAGAAAATCACAGTTAGCAGGTTTGCTAGCCGACAGTTCCAGTTCAGTGTAATAATCCCACGTCGATGGTCGCTGCATCCAGCTTAAATGCCGCTGGTCGTAGATGACGGCCGATTGGAAACAGCTGGCCAAGTGAGGAGACGCGGGAGGACCGACGACAGCGCGGAGGGACTTCTGGGTCGAAAATCGCCCGTCTACTATTGGAGACCGGCGTCTATTTGTCGTGACATGTTTACAAACCCAGCGTTTATTAGAAACCGGCGTTTAAAAGAGACAGGCTACTAATAGAAGATATACGGTATATGATAAAGCAGGTTATGCTTTTGGGCATGCCTACTGAATGAATGTCCAGCGTGCTTCTATCTAAAGCCCAGATCATTTACTAAAAAGCTTTATTTTCTATTGTATTTATATAAAACATGAATCTACTCATAAATTATAATACACCAATATATTTACAGCTGATGTCAGTTGAGTTTTAATCAACCCGGCTTGCTAAATTAAAAGTGGAAGTATGAAGTTGAATATAAACAATTCTGAGGCACTTGCTGAAAGCAGATGCTGTGATATTGAAATGACTCACATTTTAAAGAGGAAAAGCGGGTGGTTTAACTGGGCCATGCTGAAGACTATATGAATGTGAAACGCGGTGGTGTTAAAAGTATATACACATGCTGGCAAACACTGCATGAGTAAAAAGATTGTCAGCACTTGAAACAAGCCTCTTGAACAGCATCCTGGGAGCTGATGATAGGGCAATTTTGCTCACATTTTCAAAGACCTTTACTGTGCAGAAAGACACCTATATAACCTAATAGCGAAATCTTGAAAATAAAATCTCACTGCCATGGACACTCTCACTGTGCATACGCATAAGAGCTCCTCAATTATTGGCACAAATAATGCCTTTGATCACAACAGGCAACAGTTTGTACTGCAAAGAAAGACTATCATTTAAGTAAAGTTGTGCTTGGCACTTTAAAATTTCTCCTCTGCTGCCATCCTGCTACTTTTGACGACACATATATTTTTACAAGAACAGTGTTTTTCACAGAGTGGCATTTTCTTTTTTGCTTTAGAATTTTTTTATTCATATACACCACAGCGTTATACACATACTATGTTTGTTTGTAATGAAACTGAAGCCAACACAGAATTGCCAAAACCAAGTACATCGCCATAGCCTCCCATTTGAAAATGCACAACTTAGAGCAGAAATAATCAAGTTTAAAGTCTGGTATAAAAACGTTCCTTTGTTGTGTGAATTTTTAACTCACCTGTTTAAATCGTATGAGGGCTTGAATATACATGATTAAAAGTATGGCCTTCTTGAATGACAGGTGGGTGATGTCACAGGTAGTTGTACAGTACCACTCTCTCTCTCTCTGTCAAGCATCATAAGAGCTAAATGGAGTCAACATCCATAGGCTTATGTTAAGTAGCTCAAATTTACAGCAAAAATCATGTTACAGCTCTGTTAAATAATGTTTGAGGCTCTAACCGAAACTGAGTGCAATACATTAACAATTCTGAAGGAAATCAGTTGAATGTGACGGGCAAACAATCTCCTTCTGAGCTCTTTATGAACTACCCAAGGACTCATTTATCTTTGTGCTTCTAGGCTAAAGCTAAGCGTATGGGCTACATTAATTCAAGTCTCCAAACTGGTTCTCTCAACCATGCTTGCGGTGTTTAAATTAATATACTGTTTGCAGCCTTTCGAAGAAGTCTAGCTTTGGCAACTGAGGTTCTAGCATTCATTAGTCTCTTTATTAGCATTAATTAGCAGGTATCTATGTTTGTTCATTACACCTGTACATTTTTGTATCTATGGCAAGCAAATTGGCATTAGCTGATAACTAAGTAGCTCATATTATTGGTTTGTTATTGCTTTTTGGTGGATTTAAATGTATAGCCTTAAAACAAGCTCATCATGTGAGTTTCATCACATATCACACCTTCCAAATATAGCCTTTCACAAGGTTTAATGTAACCTCTATATTACTTAGGTATATATTACAATATAATATTTAGAATCAAAGAAATAAAAGATAAAAACTTTACATAAAATAAGAGACTTGACATTGATTATTAGATGCTACATTTAATCGTCTTTTTCTTGGGAAACTAGTGTGGAAAGAGTTCAGGAAGAGATTGTCTGTGACACATTCAGTTCAGCTGATTTCAGAAGGAACTGTCAAAGCATTAACACTTCACTTTTCAGACTCCTCTCCAACCTCTTTCAGTGGGGAGCACTGCTGTCTGCACAGCTGTGATATGCAACATTATTGTCATTAATGATCCGACGTTAAGAAACCTAAAGGGAGCATGTGGAGGCCCCTGGTAAAGATTTTGATTTATAGTCTCCAGAAACAGCAGCATAGCCCCCGTCTTTGATTTATAGTCTGAACCAGCTGAGGACTGTGGCGGATATTCCCATGTTTTCCAGAACTGAATTTGAATTCAAATATTACACAACACTAACCAGAACATTTACTTTTAGATGTTATGAGAAATCAATAAATACATGGCATTTGGTAAATATTGACGCACACGTTGTTTAAGCAACAGGTGTTATTGGGGTAACCTGCTTGAGTTATTGGCAATGGGTGAAGCCACTGGCAGTATAAATACTCTACAGCTGCTATTAGAATTAATACCAACTTTAAAGTTATTAGATATTGTGCTATAGACAAAACAGTTGTCAGTAATTATTTACTTAACTGCCTGTAAGCTATATATTGCCCCTGGTCTAAGTTTGGTAATTTATTGTTTTAGAATTACCTTTTAGAGAGAAAAAATAAGACGTTTGCAGACTATCATGTTCTTGTTAGGATCTCGTCAGATTGGTGGAGGGTCAAAGACACATTTTCACATGCAGTTGTTTCTCTGCTGGTATGAGAAATAATTCCTCACTGTTGCTAACCTCAGTGTGTGACAGAATGTGTGTGTTAGCAGAATATTAATCCTCCTGGGTTGTATGCTGTTAAGCCTCCAGAGGCACTCACTGCTGCACCACTGTAACCTGCTTCTGTCAGGATATTTATTTCAGTTTGGCTTTAGCTACCCTCCACTAACTAGTGTTTTACATGAATGTGCTGGTACATGAGGAATAAGGGAAGGTTTGATGAAGAAAAGAAAAGAAAACAGTATTTCAGTGCCACATTTTCTTTATCAAGGCTAAATGCTGCTCTTAAAACATTTGTTATCTTTGTACTCACATCTTAAACTTCTTCACAAGATGTACCTCAGTGCAAAAATCATATGTATAATTTTTTTTTTAAATATTAGAAAGGGTGTATTTAAAAAATCTAAGCCTCAAACTGTGACCTCAGTACAACAAACATCTTTCACCAGTGAGATTTCCTTCTTTTATTTTTCGATGGCAGACTCGACCCTCGGGCATGGATGATATGAATCTCTCACACAAGTGGGTTTTGTTGCTCTACTTTCCACTTTGAAAAACACCAAAGGTGTTCTATCAGATTCAAGTCAAATAATAGGTTTCGCGTTCCCTCCTTTTAAACAGCTTCAGCTGTTTTGGTGTGTTTGGGATCTTTGGAAAAATTATGTCTTTCAAGTTTCATGAAAATAAGAGGGTTTTTCCCCCCCATTTCTAAACCCATGCAATCACGCTCCCACCGATGCTTTACACTCAGCACAATGCAGTCACAGCAATTTATGTCCAAACTATTGCTTTTGGGTTAATCCAACCAATGGTTCTGCTGCTCCATGATATCTGACAGTTTAGCCATGCTGTGTCGTCAGCAATTGATTTTGTTGATTTAGTTAAAATGCTAGTGCCAAGTCAGAAGCACTGATTAACCACTATTATGTTGTGTCATGTACAGGTAGGTTTGTAAACTTATAGTCAATAACTTGAAACCAGCAAGTGACAGTATAAATTCATCAGGGAAGTTTTTACTGAGGTCACAGATCAAGTGAGCATCAGGGAAACTTTCTTGTAGGCGTCTATGCAATCATACTTTGTATTTCTTCCACAGAAGTCGTCCCTGCATGAGAAAGATTGTAGTTATAAGGATTTGCAGACCTGCAGGTCATATCTATAGTGATGTGAAAAAATTCTATAGAGACTAAGAGTATGAATAATATGGTGCAGTTAATCAAATCCATTGACAGGTGTCCTTAACCTGCAGATGAAATAGGCAGCAATGTGACACATCATCTACAGGTTAAGACATCAATTAATATTCTTCTGATACCTCAATTAGTTTTTCTTTTTTTTTTCTTTCACAAATGAACTAGCTGATACTCAACAACAGACACCCAGAATAGCTAACTGATGTCTGGACAGTCCTGATCCCCAAGGATCCCCGGAAGGGCCTGGTCCAATCCAACAACCTGCCTCAGTTCCACATGGAAGCACCTGTCAGGAATCATAGTGGCTAAGATGAACAGGCACATGGCTCAGTATATGAGCAGGGCACATGAAGGAATTAGCAGGAACACCAGAGGAGTGAAAAATTGGAACCACAGAGAGGCTGCTGGGAGAGCCACAACCTGAGACCTGCAGAGGGTCAGGCAAATCCTGACGAGTCAGCTGTATGGAAAGAACAAGATCCAGGCAATCAAAACCTACACCCTGCCAGTGATCAAGTACCCTGCTAGAATAATAAGCTTTCCTAAGGAGGCCACCCAAGCCACTGACATCAAGACAAGGATGCTCCCACCAACCATGGGGGATTTCACTCCAAATCCAACAACCTGAGACTGTACGTTATGCAAAACCACTGTCCAAGATGAGAAAACAAACATCCATGAGTACATCAGGAAGACAGTCACAACCAACCATGTGGTTCGTGAATACCCAAGGCAGCAGAAACCCAAGAAAGAAGAGGAGTAGAACCATCATGACAGGACAGGCCCCTGTATGCTATGTACCACCGGCAGATAGAAGAAGTGGCTGATATCCAGAATGAAAGACAGCACAGAGATATTAATCATGGCAGCACAGGAACATCTACCACACCAGGCAAGACCCCAGGTGCAGACTGTTTAAAGATGCCACTGAGACAATCCAGCGCTTAACAACAGGGTGCAAGATGCTAGCAGACAGGGCATATATGGAATGCTATAACCAAGTGGCAGGCATAGTATACAGAAACATCTGTGCCAAATATGGCCTGGAAGTCCCGAGGTCAAAATAGGACACGCCTCCTAGTGTGGTCAAGAATGGCTGTGCTACGATCCTGTGGGACTTCTGTGGTGGCTAACCAACCGGACGTAGTGGTGGGGGACAAGGAGAGGAAGATGGCCATACCAAGGGCTCAGAGAAGAGCTCGAGAAGATGTGGAGGGTGGAGGCTCGAGCAGATCCCAAGAATAACATCCAAGATCTCTGTCCAGAAGAGTGCAGACGCAGGAACAGCAAAGATACTGCGCAGGAACCTCAACCTCAACCAGGCCTCTGGTAGAGAACCTGAGCTTGAAGGATAACCACCCATACGGTCACCTTAACATGATTGCTCTGTACGTTTTTGTTGCTTTTGTTTTTGTTATATTGGGTAACATGGGCAGCTGCTTTAATGTTTAAAATTTGATGAATTGCTGGTGAACACTGGGAGCATTTAGCAGCTAACAAGAAAAATATTTCCCTCAGGACTTGACAGAGACTAAACTAGCTCTAATAAACTACGACATGTTGATGTTTTAAAAGATTTGACTTGGCATTACTGTGATGGAGGGAAGAACTATTGATAAAATAAGCAGCTACAGCACATCAGGAGCTGTATAACAGTCTGGTAGTCGTTTGGACTCTCAATATTTTTTAAGTCAGTTCAAAGCAGCTGTTTCACTTCTGTGGATTGCTGACATTTGAGAGAATATGGAGTATCTGGTGTTGTAGAGCAGCGTGCTTTCATTCTTTAGTTTCTTTATTCACGACTTGCTTGGTGTAAAGGGAAAATGATCCCTTGTGACAGCAGTGGTTTACTGGAGTTTTCATTTGATGTTGAGTCATTAAAATCAAAGCAGGTTACCATAGAGAAAAAAAAAATATGAATACAGCAGCACAGTTTGAATCATGATGGAAGAAAATGTTCTACCAATTATAAATATTTGGAAAGTCTTTAATACTATTGATCTAACTAAAACGATTTGCTGTGCACCCTAATAAAAAGCTCAAATTTTCATACTGCATGCAGTCATTTGCCATGCAATATTTTGGAGGTGACTCATATATGCATGTTAAATAAAAGGAGCAGCGTCAGCACTCTGTGTGAAAGGGATAAAATGAGGAGGCACCGCACTTCGTCTCATGGTGAGTTCTATAAGAGCTGAGAAATTTGAGTTTGGTCACATCTGATGTTCTGAAACAGGTGATTCCTCTGAAACGATGACATTTTTAGGATGCTTTTGCATAACTATAGCCGTTATTTTGTGCCATATTCTCTTAAATTACAGGATATATATAATATAATATGTTTTTAAGTGAATACGCTGTTTAGTCATGCACACACAGTAAGAGCTTGGTGTGCACTGCAGACAATAAAATGAACTAGAATCATGTTTCTGAACCTCACAGAAGATATTTTCCTGTTGGCTTTATTAAACAGTGATCACTGAGTGTAAGAGGATTGTAAGTCAACCTGAAGGGGTTGTTTTTATTGAGAATGCTCTGAATTCACTAGGAATTTCCACCCCAAGGAGGATGCCACAGTATAAATAACACATCAGCAGTTAAAGCACCATTATCAGCTGCTGTCAGAGGTGCAATAATATTGGTTTTTGCATGCATTAGCAGGACTGTCTGCTCAGAGATAATGAATGAATGATACCTTTAAAGGTAAGCGGGAACCTAAAACAGGTCAGACCTCTGATGACATCCAAATATGGCCACACTGAATAGCAGGATCAGCAGATCGAGCACCAAGATAAGTCCTTTAAATTAAACCAAATGCTTTGACACAGGGTAGTGTTTTTCTTTCAGTAGGATGATATATATTCTGTGTGTCCCAAAGCCATTTTTATTTTATTTTTTGTATAAGAATGTCTTTTTCAGGTTTGGTAAGTTTCAGAAAATCAGCATCAAGCAAATAAAATAATTTTTATTGTTATAAACAGATGTCTTGATATGAATATCTCAAACAGACCAGAATTTTGGCTCTAAGAGCTTTGTGGTTTCTACCTGTGCTCTCAATTCTAATAACCTATCACATTTGACTGCATGCAGATAAGGTCCCAGTCTCACAGGCTTAAAGACTGGTTGATGACCGTCTGGCAAACACCAGTTCTTGGGAAAAGTATATATTTTCCAACCCACTGGTGAGTGTTTGCTATAGGTTGCTGGCAGCAGGCAGGAAATCAATTGCTAAAGCCCTACTCAAGCAGTCTTAGGCTGGACACTTTTAAGTTGGGATATGAATGAGGTGAGGTAGGATTTTCTAATTGATGGTATAGGTGCATCTACTAAAAATCTCAGACAAGTTAGAATCCCGGTAACCATGTCTTCAAGGTCAGAGGTCAGCTTTTCTGAAAATCACCCAAGTATTTTAAATGTATACCATAGGTGCATCTACTAGGAACTGAGAGGTATACAGTGGTGTGAAAAAGTGTTTGCCCCCTTCCTGATTTCCTAGTTTTTTGCATATTTGTCACACTACATGTTCCAGATCATCAAACAAATTTTAATATTACACAAAGATAACACAAGTAAACACAAAATGCTGTTTTTGAATCAAGAAATCCCTTAAGTAATACCTGTTTGACAAAGTGAAGCAGACTACAGGATCTCAAAAAGCAACATATCATACCACAATCTAGAGAAACAAAGTCACTGACATCTGGAAAGGCAAGTTTTAAGGCTTTGGGAGGCCATTATCCACAAATGCCGAAAACATGGAATAGCGGGGAACCTTTCCAGGAGTGAGCACAATGATGTCCAAGAGCACAATGATGACTCATTCAGATGGTCACAAAAGAACCCAGAACAACATTAAAGAACCATAGGTTTTACATGTCTTAGTTAGGGTCAGAGTTCATAATTTAACAATAAAACAAAGACTGGGCAAAAATGTCCTGCATGGCAGAGTTCAAGAAGAAAACCACTGCTGACCAAAAAGAACATAAAGCCTCATCTCACAACATCTGGATGATCCCCAAGACTTTTGGGAAAATACTCTGTGGACTGACAAGACAAAATAATTTTTTGGAAGGTGTGTGGCCCATTACATCTGGCATAAAATTAACACAACATTTCACAAAAAGGAACATCATACCAACAGTGAAATATAGCGGTGGTAGTGTGATGGTCTGCGGCTGTTTTGCTGCCTCAGAACCTGGAAGACTTACTGTGGTAAATTGAACCATGATATTCTGCTGACTGTCCGGCCATTTGTTCGTGACCTCAAGCTAAAGCGCACTTGGATTCTGCAGCAGGACAATGACCCAAAACACACCAGCAAGTCCACCATTGAATGGCTTAACAAAAAAAATGAAGACTTTGGAGGGGCCTAGTCAAAGACGTTACCTGAATCCGAGAGATGCTGGAGCGTGGCCTTGAAAAGGCAGTCCATGCTTGAAAACACTCCAGTGTGACTCAGTTACAACAATTCTGCAAAGATGAGGGAGCCAAAATTCCTCCACAGTGCTGTAAAAGACTCATACAAAAAATAGGAAATCAGGAAGGGGGCAAACTATTTTTCACTTTTTCCACAACAGAGGAGCCTGATAGCTAAAGGCTCTGCTGATTCATTCAGGATCTTATGATGAGAGGGGTTTTGAATTCATTTCTGGATTTACCAAAGAAAGGGTTAGGGTTAGTTCTCTCTTTCTAGTGCTCTCACTACTGTGTTTTGGATCACTTAATGGGTTTTCTGTGACCTATGAAAAGCAGCATAGCTTGCCTAATATCCCCATTATGAAGGCTCATTGTGGACTTCACGAGAGAGAAGAGAGACACCCATGCCCCCATCTACATAAAAGGCACAGCTGTTGAACGGGTCTCCAGCTTCAAGTTCTTGGGGACCTACATCTCTGAGAATCTGTCCTGGTGAACTAACATCTCCAGCCTGGTCAAGAAGGCTCATCAGTGCCTCTTTTTCTTGAGGACACTGAAGAAGGATGTCCACAAGAAGAGATGTCTGTGCCGAGCACACATCATTCTCAGGGACTCCTCTCATCCTGCCAATAAACTCTTCCAGCTCCTCCCCTCCGGAAGACACTACAGGACCCCACAGACTAAAACCAGCAGGTTTAGGAACATCTTCTTCCCCACAGTTGTCACCCTACTGAACTCAGTCCCCTGCTGAACCTTTCCATCCACACTCACTTAATCCTTCTACACTCCTCCTCCCCCCATCCCTCCAATGACCATGACTATAACTGTCATTAATTCTCAACATTCACTATATGCTCACATTGGTTACTGCTATAGTTTTAGGACACTGACATAGTACTCTTAAACAAGATGTTTCAAAGTAGTGACAGTACTGCACAGGTGAAAGAAGGCAGAAAGAAAGCACTAATATTATATTATAAGGACCAGTTCTAGTCAAAACACTGTATACATAAGGTTTATATATGTATCCAGTTATTTACAACTGAGATATCAGATCATGATTGTTTCTGTGCCTTTACAGTCTATTAATATGTTTTTAATGAGAAAGTAAGCTACTGTGAATTCAAGTTAAGATAACTCTGGTTTGTGCCTCTCAGTAGGTGACAGGCCACAGATAAGCACCAATTCCTCTAAAAGATACAGATCTGCAATGTTTGGAAAACCCAGAAGGTTGATATTGTTGCTGGATATCTGAATGAAAAAAACAAAACAAAAAAAAAACAACTACAACATTCTGGTCACAGCAAAACAAAAAAGTAACCCCAAGGTGAACCACTGCTTCAGAATCAAACCACAGATAGCCACCTGCTGGAATCCTGGATGGGAAGCACAGATGTAAGCTTACTAAAGAAATCTATTCACAATGGAAGAAATTCACATATGGATAATTGGAATAGCTGTTATTAACTAGAAGCCTATAAAAGAGCACAAAGTGGGGATAAACTGAGCTGCTAAATCTCCAATGATAAACATGACAGAAGTTTGGAGAAGGGAGGGAATGTTATATTTATGGTTCATATGTAAAACAAATGGTTATACAGAGGACCAAAACTGCTAAATGTGAAGAATAAATAAACAAGAAAAAAGACTGAAATAAATAAGCAAAAAAATCAATAATTTAATACACCCGAGCAATATTTCATGCTATTTTGGTTGGTACAACAGAGGATATTTTTATTAATTATCTATTTTATTCAGTCTTTTTTTGTGTGAGTGTGTGATGACTAAATTAATGTACAGTTCTGTTATAGATTTTTATTTCAAAGACATTGTCCTGAAATACTGTTTTGGGGATTTGTGGTTTGTGTTTAAATAAAACAAAACAGAAAACAAACAAACAAACAAAAATGAAGAAAAGAAAAGAAAAACAACAAGTAAAACCTAAACATTACATGCTGGAGTTGAACATATTACATAAACATAGCTTTCATTTAATTATTG
>VURO01020093.1:0-18416 GCA_015108175.1 Pelvicachromis taeniatus
AACAAGGAAAAATAACATTTTATTGAAAGGGGTTGGCAGTTGAGGCCATCTTTGTTTTCATGACTGTAAATCATTTTGTGTAGTGAGTGTGTATTTTCTGAGATACAGCTGAAATAACTTTTTGGTTGCTCACTTTAAAGTATTTGCTTTGACTTCCACCTGACCGATACAACTGGATCCCTGTTTGGCATAAAAGCACAGCGTCTTTGCCCACAAGATTACTGCGCATCGAATATAAAAACACAATATGATGTGTGCTTTAATAGGAAGAAAACTCAGAAGAGGTGGAATATTCCTTTCTGAAGGAGTATTATGGGTTTTCTGAATCCGGCTTGTCGTTTTACTTCAGGGGCTGGCTCTCTGTGGGTTCACTGTCACACTGTGATAAATCTCTGGAACACTGTCTGCCTGGAAAGATCTCAGAAACACTCAAAACTGCTATGCTGTGCACATGTGGTGGGGGGAGAGAGAGAAAGAGAGGAGGAACGATTACAAATAACACTGGAGATTGTGACAGTGTAAAGAGGATCCTAGTAAACCCACAGGACAACTGTAAGGATCAATGACAACAGAAATCTGTCTGTCCGTCAGGTTTCGTGTCATTACTGCACTCACATCCTGGTCAGCTGATATTTTACCCTCTTTTTAATCAACATAAATGTCAAATAACTCATCTGTAAATGTTTTTTCAGTGATTGCAGTGAGTCTCTCATTGCAAGCTTGCAGATCAGGTGCTCCTCCACCCGCTTCCCTCTTTTCCTCCTTTACCTTTTTTCCAAATCAACTTGAATATCAAAATTTTTCCCTCTGTAGTTGTCTGCGTCCCATAGGATACAACACTGACTGTCTTAGTTATTGTAGCCTGAGTGTCAGGAATTGCTGTATAGCAGGCAGGAAAAGGACCCAAAAGCAGACTTTGTAGAGGTGAAAATATAAACTCAGCTTTATTGGCTGGCAGGGGAAAAAACAATACAAAACTAAATTGGGAAATACTAAGAACAAAACGCATAGGGAAACACCGGGAGATCCACAGAGCATGAGGGATGACACGACAATGAACAGGAACACATGCAGACACTAAATACAGAGCGGGAACAGGGCAAAGGGCAAAGAGCAAACACCTGGGAGACACGGCTCACACTAATCACAAGGACGAGCAACAGAATACATTGACCTTTAAAGTAAGACAGGAAACGGACCGGGCACAGAGCTAAACCTATACTAACACAAGGGCCCTGGAACAAAACCTCAAAACTAGAATACATGAACAGAACTCGGAACGCTAGAAGTCATATACAAGAAAGAAATCATAGAATAACAATAATAATACACAAAACACTGTGTCACTTACCCAGGACCATGACACTGAGCTTCTTCTTTTGTAATTGTCGACTCTCCTGAGGAAACACTTTGTAAAGCTACGCCTTTTCTGGCTTCCTCCTTGGAAGCTTAATTATTTTAGGTTCTTCAGTCATAATCTCTCCTTCTTCTTTTCTTTTTTTTCAGCTTTTTTTGAGCAGGCTTCTCTCTTAGAACAACTTACCTCAAGATCAATGTATTTTCTTATAGAGATATCAAGGCGTGATATACTATAGATGGCAGACAGTGATGGACAGCTCCGCCTTGGGAGGAAGGGTATGATTCCTCCAGTCTGGATGTTGAGGTGTCCTTGGGCAGGATGATTAACCCCAAATTGCCCCTGATGAATCCATTAGAGTGTGAGTGTTTGTGTGATAGTAAGAAAGCGCTTACAGGCATTGATTAAAGCTGTGTGTGAATAGATGAATGATGTGTGTAGTAAGAAGTGCTTTGAGTGCTCAGAATAGAAAGTACTATGTCTATTTAGCATTTACTGCAAGCCTGGAAAATTTAGAATGATTCTAATTCCATAACATCACACAAACAAGTAGTAGTTTTGCTTGTGCAGTAGATGGAACAAATGAAGGGCCAGATGTATCTCTCAGGTGGTGTTGGAAAAAATTCAACAAATATGTGATGTCTTTGTTTATTATTTAGACTCTGTTGTAACATCGTTCTCAATCTGGAGTTCTTCGCTAATAGCTTTGTGTTGTCTTTGCAAATGTTCTGCTAGCAGTAGTGGATTCTTTCTGATCTGGACAGTTTGCACTTTGCAGCTTTGTTCTTGTCCTTTTGTGTAAGAAAAATGAAAGTAATTTTCATAAAGCTGTTGGTGCTCTCCGTTCTTTAAGTTAAATGCTGCATTCACATTTTTATGAAAGTAAATGTGTAAAAGGATTAATGTAAAATGTTCTGATGTAAAGTATTAGCAGTAAGCCTGAGGAGAGCGGTTCTTTGCCATAATACTGTAGTGCTTTAGAACTAACCATCAGCAGACAGGACTACTGGCACTGTAGCCCTTAAAGCCCTTTACATAATAGTAAAAATTTTTTTAAAAAAAATGACATAATGAAAACCTTAAGTCAAAACCTACTGAACACCAGCAGTCCCTCTGTGAAGCTCCAAGGCATTTCCAATCAAGCAATGAAGCAATCACTGCAAATTGAGCACAGATAAAAAATTTTATGGGGTCCATAAGGACTCCATATTAAAATTTATTTGGAGCCAACACATTTTATATCTGTTACACTGGCTAGTTTCATACTCTGGATCTGGTAGTTTAATAAGCTTCTCTCTGATAGGAGAAAAATCACAGCTATTAATGCTGACTTAACCGGTATTGCGACACTGTGTAAAATGTAAATAAAAACAGTCCATTTCAAATGAGCTTTGGCCCAGAGGAGACAATAGCCCTTCTGGCTCATGTTCACATATGGATGATAGAGTTTTAACGTGCATTTGTAGACGGCACTGCAAACTATGTTAACAGACTTGATTTCCATATCACAATCAGATTTTAGTGCTAGTGTAGTATAGTGCTGTCTGAAGGCTAAAGATCACAGCCATCCAGTACTGACTTGTCCCTTGAGCACAGAGATTTCTTCAGATTCTCTGCAGCTTTTGATGATTTCACAAGTCTTAGCAATTTTACGTTGAAGAGCATAGAAATTACTTTTGTAGATTGGGGATTCTCTACCCATCTTTACTTTTGAGCAGACTAAGATGCTCTAATTTATAAATAATCATGTTACTGACCAGCTACCAATTAACCTCATTAGTCACAAAGTGCTTTTCCAGCTGTTTCCTTTTAGTTTTCCTTTTTTTCCTTCTCTTCATTGCTCCCTTCCAACTTTTTTTGAGATGTATTGTTGTGATTAAATTTAAATGACCTAATATTTTTAAATGAACCAGTAGAATGTCTCAGTTTAAATATTTGATCTTTTTTTTTAAATGTTATATCGTAACTAAAATATAGGTTTATAAGATACCAAGAAATTTACCAAGATTTCTAAGTCACTGCATTAAATATTTTAATTTTGTGGAACTGGATTTGTCAAAAGTATTTTGTCCAATTTTGACAGATTTGCTTTTGACAGATTTCCAATGTAAAGAATGAAGATTTATACTCAATATACAGGCACTGTGTGTCCATCGAAGCTCCCTAAACATAAGGACTATTCTTTGCATGGCCTATGTGAATACTGTATAAATAAAGTATGCCATTGTATTCTGAGGACTTCCTTCAGGAACAAATACATTCTTTCTAAAAAACTCTGAACATGTCAGTCCTGTCTTACTATTTCTTTTAAAGAGAAGGTTTTATGGGCTTTTACGCAATCGTTTGACATTTGGGGACATTTCTTTGTTTGGCTTTTTCTTAAGTGTTAAATGGTGACGTTTGATGCTACCCTTTGTATGTACTCTGTTAAATGATATTGTACAGTTGGTAGCTAATTAGCTGAGCCAAGCATAAATCCTGGAAAACCCCAACAACTCTGAACTCCTTTTCTAGTTTTCATTTAAAATGATGCTCATTCTCATTCTCTAACTTTGTTCAACTTCAAAGCATGTTGGCTGTGACAACATACTGGGCTCAGATGCTAAAGAAGACAGGTGCCGTGTGTGTGGAGGAGATGGCAGCACCTGCGAGGCCACCGAGGGACTCTTTAACAAGTCTCTACCCAGAGGAGGTAAATATATGTGATTCCAGACAGTATTGTGTAGTCTGTTCAATCTGGTAAAATTAATGACACTGAGAAAAGTTTAAAAAATAAATACAAATTGGGTGGTTGATGTGACTGTACAGCTAGATGTAATTGCATCAAACACACAATATGGGAGTCACTGTATGTTTATATACAGCAAAATGCACTCACATCTTGGTACAATTAAAGGACCATGCCAACTGTGCATTGTCTAAAGACTACGTGTACAACTACACTCATTAGCCAGACGTTATCAACCCCCATTAAGTGTATGATGAAAAAGTGGTATGCAAGTTATGTTCAATCGAATATAGACCCATAAAGTAAATGATTAATTTATAAATTAACTTTCATTATGGTTGCATATTTATATGCATTATGGTTTACCTATATATTTCAATTTTTAACATTCTCTTGACAAAAAAATGCATACAATGACTAAAAAGATGCATTTGTAGGCTGGACGAAGTCACATGGCTTGAAATTAATTAGCCTCAGATACATTTACACAGTTATTTATGTTGAACCTCTAGGTCTCTAAAAGCAATAAACTTAAACTCTTAATGAGTCAAATGGTGTGTTATAACATTGATACTGTAAACATCACAATTTGGTAATATCAAAAATGGGTCGTTTGTATTTTAGATGTTGTGAAATTATAATGATGATGGTTCAATTACTATTTGTCAAGGAGTAATTTTGGACAAACAGTGATTTCTTGTATTATAGTTAGATAATCCACAAAACTGGGTTCCATAGAATTCAACTTTTAATCTTAAGGTTATTTCATTTTTATGTATTTATTTAAATCAAGTCATAATTAATCAAAATTAGCTATTGTTAGCTTTTGTTTCAAAATAGCAGCTCACAAAACAAGAATATGGAATACTCATTTGATGATTGTGTAGCTACAAAATTTTTACCTTAACCAGCAGATCACTTCTGGCTCTCTTGATTTTACAGTAAGTTACTGAAAAGGGGTGAAAATACAGTTTATATATGTAGAATATACAGAAGTGTCTAACCACTTGTGACAAATTTAAAGTCAGTGGAGGTTGTCCAAAAGCCAAAACATCCTTCACGCAACAAAGGTAATCTTTCATCAACATGCTATTTTAAAAAAGTAAATACCTTCCCCATTAATTGCATCAGTGAAGGAATGGAGTGAAGGAGTCACTAGCAGAGAAAGGGACTTGGTGCTGGTTGTGGTCTGAGGTAGTCTATAGTGAGCAAAAGAGACAGAGAAAACATATTTCTCCTTCTATGGTATGGCTAGTAAACCATCTAAAAATACTGTGTGTGCGTGTGTGTGTGTGTGTGTAGGTCTGTGTGTAAGTGTTAAAAAAAGGAGAATGTTTCAGGCTACTGGAAGATTGCTTTGTCCGTTTTGGATGATTTGGAATTTATTCTATATATGTACTCCTACCTTGTATGATATGTAACTCTGTGTGTTCTCTGCGTTGTAAAACATGTCAGATAAGAACGAGAACTGCGGTTGTTTCAGTGGGAGAATAACTATCTTAACAATACTAGTTCTTGTCTTCCAGGCTACATGGAGGTGGTTCAAATCCCAAAAGGTTCTGTTCACATAGAGATCAAAGAAGTGACTATGTCAAAGAACTATATTGGTAAGTAACACCCTTAAAATGGTAAAGACACATATATCGACTTATTTGATTAGATTTTTATTACCTACAGTGATAGAAGTTTAAGGTGGAATCTATCTGTTGACACTTTGGTCCTAAAAAATGCTGGACAGCCCACTGATTTCATGACCCATTGGATTCTCTTGCAAGCACCATAAGCCTGGCATTTCTGATTCTAAGTTAAATATATTGAACTGTAACTATATTTTTTAAATATATTTAAAATGTGTATAGAGTGATTAAATTGACTGCTGTGAAATTTCTTTATTTTGCCCATAGTGTCCACTTTAGTTTTTTTTTTTTTATATAATATGCTGCTACGTTAGTGGTGGTATTGCAATGATTTGGTGCCACTTTGTTGCTTCAAAACCTGGAAAACCTTCTGATAGAAATGATGGAATAATGAATTCTACTCTCCACAGAAAATCCTGGAGGTAATGTCTGGCTATCAGTTTATGCCCTGAAGCTAAAGCACACTTGGGTTATGCAGGACCATGATCTGAAACACACCAGCAAGTCCACCTCTGAGGGGCTATAAAAAAATAAAATAAATTAAGGCTATATCACCTTAATCACCGTGTTAGCACTGTTGCCTCACAGCAAGAAGGTCCTGAATTCAATTCCACCATCTGTTTTTCTGTGTGGAGTTTGCATGTTCTCCTCACGGTACTCCGGCTTCCTCCCACAGTCCAAAGACATGCAGTTAGTGGGGATAGGTTAATTGGAAACGCATTGCCACTTATGGCAAATGGTTGATTTCATTTCTTACTGCCAAGTGTGGCATACCAGTTATTCAGTTATTGAGTTTAGGGGACAATTTGTCTTTCGCACAGTGCCAGGTGGGTTTGGGTAGCTTTTTCCCCTGAATAAATCATAATTTGAAAACTGCATTTTGTATGTACTTGGGTTATCTTTGTGTAATATTCAAATTTTTTTGATGATCTGAAACATTCAATGGTGACAGGTATGCAACAAACTAATAAATCAGGAAGGGAGGCCAAATATTTTTCAGGGAAGTGTATACCCTTTGCCATTCTTCTATTGGTAGCCTACATTGTTAAATAATCAAAGATGGTTGGTTTTGGACACATCAATTGATAGATATGTACTGAAATGCTGAAACCAGAAAACTTATACATCATAATATTCTGGGTAGTTGATGAAACTGACATTTTTTCATGTCACAACATCCCACCTTAACACATCTTGACTTAGTCTGGCAGGATATACTAAGAAACTATAAGAAAAATTAGATTTTATCTCTCTAACAGACAACTTCTGAAAAGTTGCTGACCAGTGCAAACATTTGGGTCACAGCAAAAACGCCTGGCTTCTCTAAAAGCTGATTAACTGGCATGTTTTAACAAGCCTATGAGGTAATTTAAAAATGCCTAGCAGCTCTTCTAATGAGTCCTTAAAGACTTCTCTAGCCTGGCTGATAGAAGATTTTTAATCTGTTTCAAATCATTGTTCATTTTCATGGAGAAAATCACCTCTTTATGGAGTCGACATTGTTTTATGGCATACCTTCAGAGCATCAGTAAGGTCTTTCAAATGATCTAATTCAAATTAATGCAAGATCATTAAATTTTAGAAAACCTGTGGTTAGCTCTGTGACCTGACTGTATTTGTAAACACAGTACAGGTTTCTGGCAAAACTCCATCTGCTTCTAAGGTGCGAGCAGAAGTGTAGAAATCTGAAAAGGTTAAAGCTCTAAAGAAAACTTGGTGTATGTACAAGAATTTTATTGACTCGTGGCTTTCTTCAGAGTCATCCAATCTGAGCATGTAAAGTCACCAGTATAGTTTCACAGACCCTCTAGCATGGACGTAGACTCTTGATCTTGTTTTACTTTTAATCACTTTAAACCTTATAAATCACTGCAGTGTGATGACTTGGCATTTTGCAATGTCACCCTGTTTCCTATTATCTGTTCAGTTCTGTGTCAACCACATTACTAGTAATTTGCTTGTCTTTGTCAAGAACAAAAGGATGATCCCATCATTTAATGTCCCGTCGCCTAATGCTAAGACAAAAACAGTCTGAGACCACACACCCCATAGCCATCAGGCTTCTCTGCTTTGTTCCAGACAAAAAAAACCCAGAACAATCAGAAAAAAAACAGTTCAATTAAGCCACTTTTGATTAACAAGAGAAAGATGTCTGACTGCGTGCTGAATTTATAGGAGATGCTGTTGATGGAGGGCTTAAGTTATACTTTGAACCAGAGACCAGATTTACAGGGCCATGGTGACAGCTGCCTGGTCCACTGGGGTTATGGGGGATATGATGTCTGTATATCAAAGTTTAAAGAGTGCAGTTTTGGCTATTGTGTTAGACTTGATCTATTATTTACTTTGTTATGCAGTTCATCTGTGACCTCAATGATAATGATAATATTTTTCTTTTGTAGCATTGTCTGAGTCCTTGCTATTTAGGTCAGCAAAGTTAGCATTTAAAAAAAAATCCTTTTATTAAGTTTTAGTCAAACAATATAAATATAAAGACTTGCGTAAACTGCACTGTTCAAATGTCACAATGCCCACAATCAGTGCCAGATGTGTTGAAAGCGCATTTCTGGAGAAGGAGATTGTGATATGATTAAGAGCAGTAAACTATTGTTCTTCGAATCTGCGTGAATGCTACAGAGGGGTAGATCTGCAGAGCGTGAGCCAAGGAGTCAGAAGAGTGAGCGGTTGGATTGTTTCTCCTCAATTTGGCCCCATTTCAATGCAGAGAAAGTGGATATTTTCAGATCTGTTGTGCTTGGAGACCAGCTTTTGTTTTGACAACCAGACAGAGCGGTATTCATGAGATTCGTCCAAGCTTTCACCTGAACTGTGCTTTTCTTCTCTTCCTAAATTAGATGCATATACGTGTCGGTGCACGTGAATGTCTTCCTTGGCAGCGTGAGTCTGGTTTTGCTGAGTCTGTCCAAATAGCGAGCTGTCAGTGACTTTTTGGGGGTGGGGCTGAGGATGATGATGAAGAAGACAAACAATCGCAGTGACATCACAACAAATCATTGTCTCCAGCTACTGTTCCTGTCTGCTTTTGATTTCAGCATTCTGAAAACTTTTCTTGTCATCTGTGAATTCCTAGCTTTGAAATCTGAAGGGGATGATTATTACATCAATGGAGCGTGGACCATTGACTGGCCCAGGAAGTTTGACATTGCAGGGACTGCCTTCCACTACAAGAGACCCTCTGATGAACCAGAGTCTTTAGAAGCTTTGGGTGCTACCACTGAAAATCTGGTTGTCATGGTAATATAACATTTAATTTGTTACAAATCTAGTTCTTACATCTTTTATATGATCATCATTTTATTTTGGAAGTCTGTTACATGCTTCAACAAAAACACTTTTTGAACACCAAACATTACATTGCAAGACCTTTTTTTTCACCATCTAAATGCTTCATTTAGCTTTGTACTTTCCAATGACTGGTCAGTGAAAACAAGGGACTCGTTACCTACTATAACTCCTATTTGTAGGGGAACTTCCTTTGACAAAGTAGTTTAAGAAAATCTGATATTATTGAGTGGTAATTTAGTTATAGTTATACATGTTAACAGCTAGGGCTGGGACAACGCGTCGACGTAATCGATTACCTCGACGCGTAAAATACGTCGAGGTAAAAAATTTGCGTCGATGCGTCGTCACTTTCAAAAAAACAAATAGCGGCAGCAAGTAGCGATAACATGTCGACTTAAACCACGCCCCCCGAACACGTAGTTCTACAGTATGGGGATATTTTAACCGAAAAGGAAGTGATTCAGTCTTTGCCTAAGGTGGAAATGGCCTATCGTAAAACGACCGTAAGTTTTCAACTTTTCAACTTTTTTACTAACGCTGGTTTTTACCCTTTAATTCATTCAGACACCCCCCACATAGACATACACTCAGAGATAAACACCCAACCTCCGTAAAACTAATTTAAGCTGCTTAGCAGTAACATATATCATTAAATTAATTGATGCATCGAAAAATTAATCACTAGATTAATCGATTCGGAAAATAATCGTTTTGCCCAGCCTTATTAACAGCCATGTAAACATATGGTTGAATGTATACAATATTTTAAATGGATTGATGGTGTCTGTCCGAGATGTTGTGAGGCGAATGGGCACTTTCTTGTTGCAGTACTTAGTGGTTGCTGCAACATATGGTGAAAATACCAGACCACATCACCAGTGGTAAGACAGTAACTACTTAACTGCTAGCCATTACTTTGTGGTTTGCACATCCTGACTTCCTAATTCTGCTTTTATACCTACAAGACTCATATGAGCCTCATAGAACATCAAAAAAAAAAGAGAGCTAGTTCTCTCACATCCACTTTAAGGCTCTTTTCTGAGCTACACAGTAATCTTCTCCACCCTTCCGGAGAATAACAGCAAGTCCACACAAAACAGCGACGTCATCAGTGACAATGGTCATGAAACTGATTAAAGAGATGACATAAATGGCATGAAATGGAGGAACTGAAGTGGAGGTGTCTTGCAAAGGGGCTTGTAGAGGCAACAACAGCTATATATATCCTGAACCAACTTAAATGGGACATTTCAGATCAGACTGGCCAGGAGGATGTGCAGAAGGTTGCCAGCTATTGTTCTGGGATTTCTGTCTGAGCTTCACCCTGTGGCTGACCTACATGAATTGATGTTTGCTAGCACATTCACTATGACAAGTGACTGATATTAATAGCTGGTTCCACAAATTTGTTATTTAATTTTTTTGGCTGGTGCCCCTTCAGGTCCTCCTTCAAGAACAGAACCTTGGAATACACTACAAGTTCAATGTCCTCATCCAGCGCACAGGGAGTGGTGATAATGAGGTGGGCTTCTCCTGGCACCATCTGCCCTGGTCTGAATGCTCAGCTACCTGTGCCGGAGGCAAGTCCACACTGTAATCTGTGATGGCAGACTTTTTGTCTGTGCTAGTACCATTGCAACAAACTTGTGCTTTTTATGTTCTCTGCTTGGCCTCTGTCAAATGTAAAAACTTAGTGTCAAAGAGCTCCGGGGTGCTCCTTATAACCTTTTAAATGTTTATTTACTTCTATTTGTTTTTTTGGCTTAAGTACATTTCTTAAATTAGATTATAGCGCCTCTCTTTTAATGCTCATAGCATGGTGGAAAATAGTTCAATTTTTGCATCTGCAGTGGTTCCAAATGCTTTTTTAAATTTATATATTGTAGAATACTATTAAGCTTAGATTGGCGCACAGCATGTAAAGTAATATAAGAGACTGTATTATTAAACTCTGGAGATAAGATTAATGTCTGACCTTCTATTGAGCTATGATGGCCAGTTGCCTTTTTAGCACTCCAAGCATTTTGGTGTTAAATACCATAACATGCTGTGGGTGTTTACCTTCTCTTTAAATATTTCTAACCATTTTCAAATGTTTAAAACTTTATATCTTGTGTGTTATTCTGTAAATCTTCCCCAACCAATGTCTCCACAAATGCTGAAGAACGCTGTGCAGAAACCCAGTATCATAATTTGAGAATGGTTTGCCTGAATCATTACCCTGGAGATTCAGCCCTCTAATAAATTCAGTATGTATATTTTAAATAATATAACCAAAGTAGTGAATATAGCGTAAATTCTGTGAATGAGCTGCTCTGCATAGCTGCTGGTTTACCAGTGATGGGGTAGAGATGCAGCTGCACTTTCCTACAAACATTCAGAATCTGAAAACCACAGTGAAATGTTGACTATGGCTTTAAGAATGACTAAACCAAACCTTTTAGTCCAAAAGCCATGGGTTTCATATAACAATAAATAGTGTTTCTTCCCAGTTGTCAAGCGTGGCCTGGAAGGGTTTGTAATATTTTGTAAAAGCATGACTGAATAAGCATGTGGGTTATTCTGAGGAAGGATTTCCAAGTCCAGACCAGAAAACTATTCCTTAGATGGGGAAGTACCCGTGGCTTTCCAGCATCATAAACATGCCTTTGCATTGTTGATCCAAATGATCTAATTTGTGTCTACTATGTGTGTCTGACCATGCAGAGCTTTAAATCAGTAAAATGTTATTTAATCATACACCTATTCAATAGAGCTAGCTCAGTTAATCATGAAGTATTGTTCAATATATCACCACAGTGAAAAAAAAATCAGTTAAAACCACCTTTTGACAGTCTTTCAAGTGAAACTTTTTTACTATTCCTCTAAACTGTATTTCACTTCAAGCACAGATGTGTGGATTTTCTATACACCACACATGCACACGCACGCACGCACGCACGCACGCACGCACGCACGCACGCACGCACGCACGCATCCATATCTCATTACATCTGCCAGAGAAGTCTGCTGTGGGATATGTCCCAGGAGGGTCCAAACAGACGCCTTCCTAGTTGGTACGCATGCACGCGCATACACAAAAGCCATGCAGGCACGCACACACAGTGGGAGGTGTGACACCGATACGGTAGCCCTCACTCTTTCTGGCAGAAGCCAAGGTAAAGAGCTCTCTGCTCTGTAAAAGTGATTTGCCAACATATCCTGCAAAGAATCCTGAATTTACATGTCTGGATTTACTACAGAATGAAAATGATCCAATCTCTGCTCTTAACACGGTGCATGACACGACTGCCGGCAGGCTTCTGTGTCTGCGAATGCCTTTTAATGTGCCAGATCAGCTGAGCTCCGTGTCGCACTATTGATGAGTGTTTTCTCCTGCAGGTTCTCAGAAGCAGGAGTTAGTCTGTAAAAGGCTGGACGACAACTCAGTGGTACAGAACAACTACTGTGACCCAGACAGCAAACCTCCAGAAAACCAGAGAGACTGCAATACTGAGCCGTGTCCTCCAGAGTACGTAATATGCACTCATGAGTCTTCTCTTTGTGAGATGATTACTTTTGTCAAATCTGTAAAATGACTGAAATTAGACAAAGATGATGAACACAGTGAATATCACAGGGCCCAAGTAGAAGGTAACATCTCTTAATTGCTTATTTTGTCTCACAATCACAGTACAGTGTTAAAAATTCAGAGAAAAGTTGTTACATTTAGTAAAATTCTTTCTATTTTCAAGAGGTGTCTGACACAGATGCCCTTACTCCCTCACCTGGCTCCTTTAAATGCTTTTGAAGAATTTTGTTTGCTTATTCTGTCAGAAGTGAAATTGTAAATCTACAGCTTAGACCTTAGGCTTAGCTCCTATCATCATAACAGATAGTTGCACAGCTGCACTGATCTGCCCATCAGTCTTCCACTAAGTTGCTCCTAACAAAGTTTCCTGAAAGAAACTTAAAACCAAAGGAAAAAAAATGTAAATATTTTTTTGACTTATATGTTGTTTCAGCATTGGGTGCTTCACTCCAACTAGGCTGCTGCGTATGTTTAATGCAGTATGTTTATATGTCTTATATATAGAAAGAAACCAGTAAAACTAGTAAATGTAACATTTCATATATAAGAAAGTGAGAATTTAGTAATTATTGTAATAACAATTATTGATCCTAAAATTGGGTAGAACAATTTGTTACACAATGTTATATTTCCTAAAACTAAGATTATTGACATGCAAAAACAAATTAATTTATCTATCTGTTTCTAGAAAGCTTTAACAAAAGATGTATGTCAAATTGCATATGTTCTTTGAATTACTGTGCTTTAGTAACAATGCAGAGAGATAAATACTCATTCATAAAAACAACAATTGTAATTATGTCATAACTGTTATATGTTATAAGTGTTATAACTGAAATTATTTGCATAATTTGTTAATTAAGGATGCAAAGAATGTTGACCATGGAGCTGGCAGGTATGAGAAAAAGAGGAAGATGACAGTAATGGTGTATGTATGTAGTGTGAGAGGATATTCAGTGGCCTGGTCGGACAGAAGACAATGTTGTGAGGACAGTGAAAAAGTGAGATGGAGGCGGATGATTGACAGTGGCCTGTAGCTAAAAGAAGAAGAAATATTGGAAGACTGCAAACACTGTAAATATTGGGACGTTGAGTTCTTGATTGTGTCATTGCTTGGCTGTTTTTGTGAGCAGTTTGGTCTCTGTCCTTGGCTTTTCCCATGCTAGATCAGATATTAGCATTCAAGTTAACTCATCTCTGGTGCTTTAATTCTTCATTCTGTCTTTAGTGGTGACTTGAAGGAAATTCTGTCCTGCATACAAATTTTGTTAATTGTTAAGTTGCGTACGGCCAACTTATGTTGGTCATGATGTGAAACAAATGGAAATAGAGTGCATAAAATATGTATAGATGTTAACCGCTGCATGTGTGACAATGTTCATGCAGCGTTAAGTATGTAATTGCTTACTTTTAGCTCTGGTTTTGGTCTCATCCCACTGCTAAATGCTTCGTTATGTGATCAACTAGTTGGTAACTTTTTTCCTGTTTATTTTTTATTTATTTTTTGTGACGAGCACCTGGAAACAAAAATCATGCGAGCAGAAGGAATTAAAAAAAAAAAACAAAAAAAAAAACCCGGAGCACTACAGGGTATGGACCCAAAACATTTTGCTGAAACATTTAGGGGCATCATGGTGGTGTGGCGGTTGGCACTGTTGCCTCACAGAAGGAAGGATGAATGAATGAAAGGAAGGACGTGGTGGAGTTTGCATGTTCTCCCCGTGTCTGCGTTGGTTCTCTCTGGGTTAGCAGGGTTAGGTTAATTGGTGATACAAATGTGAGTTTGAATGGTTGTCAGTCTCTCTGTGTTAGCCTTTTATTAGGCTGGCCACCTGTCCAGGCAGCTGCGATAGGTTCCATCCTGGATGGATGGATGGATGCTATAATGCTTTTTTGACAATGTAGCTCTTTGTAGGTTCATCTCTTTGTGATGAGGATCTTTTGCATTAGGTTCTAACATTTAATGCATTGTTAATATAAAAACAATAATGAAAACACAGAGTATAGCAGCCTAAGTTAATGTTTTCAAAAGAAAAAGGCTCCATAAAAATAAGACTGACTCATGATATTAATTTGCCTTCAATGAGCCCTAGTTGTAAAATGTGTTTGGAAGAAAATAATAAAATAAAATGGCAATGATTTATAACTTCATATGTTAACTATTTTCAATATCTGCTTCATGCCAGAAATAAGAGCTCTGAAAATGACCACCTGTGTTTGATTGTTTTGGCATCCTTACCATTCCTCGAGGGGTAACACACACGTATACAGGTGGAATTTGAACTTGTGTTTGGTGGCCAAATGTCTGTAAATCCCTATGCTGTAGCTGGAAGAATGGCCAGAATCACTTCAATAATGTCTGGAAAAAGAGGGATTAAATGCATCAGGTTAATTAGTTTCAGACTAGCTGACAATTATTTGTATATGAGAGGGAGTGCCGGTGTCTTTCAGCTGGGTGTCAGCCAAAAAAACTGATAGTATTGTAAATCTACTGTATCAGCGGTAATTTGTTTTCATATGTTCAGACTGCAGTCTTGGGTAATTTATTTTCACATCTGTATTCAGTGGACGCAGACTTGTGGTATCACATTTGTTTTGATTAGTACTAGAAGGCCGTGCGTGCGTGCGTGCGTGCGTGTGTGTGTGTGTGGAGTTAGAGCACTCACGCGTCGTTTGTGTTTGTTGGGAAGGCAAACACTCCTTCTGCAGCGTCAGGAAAGGCCGACTAAAGGAGACCATGTAAACACAATTGTTTTAGAATAGCCCAGGGTTTTATGGGCGCCGGTAATGAAAGCTAACACAGATGTTTGAACATGTTGTTAATTCTGTATACATTCCTTTAGATGATGTAATATCTCACAGGCTGGATGTGTTTGGAGGACTGTTGTCTGTGCAGTTTTATGATATTAATTCTTAAGTCTGGAGGGGCTTGAATATGACTGGGTCTAATTTTCTCAGGTTCAAAAGCTAATCATCCTGACATGGCATAGCACTGAACACTAAAATGTACTCCCCAGGATTAGTTGCCTGTCACCAAGGCATCAAGTTTAAACTTCTTTAAAAAGTATCTAATTTCTTGAGTCAACATATTTTGTGGTATATATAATTTTCTTTTATGTTGATGAGTATAGATATTACAGCAAATATTACAAGAGACAGCTTTTGAAATCCTAAAACTGTTATTTAATAGTTTTTATTAAAAAAAAAACAAAAATCTTTTTGCACTTTCTTTTTGTCAAATGATACCACTGTCTTGTCTGTACATTAATTAAAAAAAGCCAGGCTAGGCCACTCAGTTGCCATATTTACCTTTTTTACTATATATATTAATACTCTTGATACTGCAAAGTATTAATGTTTGATGCCTTGGAGTAGTTTGGTTCTTTCCTTCTTTGGCAATGTGACTATAGTAATGTTATTTAATGCGTGTTTATAGTGAGTATGACCTCGTGAAATCCCTTTACAACAAAACTGTTAGCGTTGGTTGCTCCATCCTCCAGATGGTTTATTGGCGACTGGTCAGAGTGTCCGAAGACGTGTGATGGCGGGATAAGGACGAGGACAGTCCTGTGTATCAGGAAGATTGGTCCCGCTGAAGAGGAGACACTGGAGGACACTCACTGTCTGACTCATCGGCCTATCGAGAGAGAGTCCTGCAACAACCAGTCCTGTCCTCCAAAGTGGGTCACTCTGGATTGGTCTGAAGTAAGGACAGTAATAATAAGTGTTTTTCTGTAACTCATTGCACTGTGAAGATATGTGTTTAACACTTTTCCTTCCTTCTGTAGTGCACACCTAAATGTGGTCCTGGCTTTAAGCACCGCATTGCCTTGTGTAAGAGCAGCGACCTCACCAAGACCTTTCCACCTGCCCGGTGCTCGATCCATAACAAACCTCAAGTCCGAATGCGCTGCACTTTAGGGCGCTGTCCTCCTCCCCGCTGGATCCCTGGTGAATGGGGACAGGTAGGTCCTTGTCTCTTTTTAACTTCTTCCACAACAGTATGGCAGTTTAAGCTGCTGGCATGTTTAAAAGACAAAGTTTCTACAGATAAAACTCCATGTGTAGGTGAATGATTTGTATCATTTACACCTGGATGAAATACTGGGGATTCCAATCAGGCCTGTGACACATGTGAGTGCATAGAGGCTGTGTTTGTGTTTGTGATTCCAAGAGTTAAAACAGGCCTGGAGTATATGATCGGCAGCAGTAATATCTTCTTGGCTGTTTGAAGTTTATCTGCACCCCAGACCAGGCCTCTCTGTCACTTCCAGGAACAGGGTTTTGAGGAAGACAGAGGAGTAGAAGTTTTGGGCTCACCCTGATATGACTTAGTATGCTCTGAAAAAGCTGCTCAACACTTTACAACACAGCTGACTCATATTGCTAAGAGAATGCCAAAAAGTCGTGCGTCAGAGATAGTTGTATCTACAAAAAGTATGGCTTGTTATTTTGTAGGATTTGTTAGTAACTCAGTGTAGAAGTGGAATTTTAAACAGTGTACTCTGATGTTTAGAAGGCAGTTGTGCAAGGATTGTGTGCTCTGGTGAAGGTGATGTCATGGTTTCAGCTGTGCCCATCAGGTCAGAAGTCAAAGGTTGAGAGTCTGGCAGTCTATGTCGTAGCTTTCTGGGTTCTTTTCATACCTGCCACATCCCTTTTTTACACACACAAATATCAATAACACACCTTTACAATTTAGTCTGAGCCGTAAACAAAGCAGACCAAAATGTTAACCTCAACGTGGTCCATCAATGGACAGGCTTCTTGCCATGCTGAGCCAAGGTTAATACCTCATAGAGCAACAGCTGGAGTCTGCCCTTACACAGCACTTTCTGACACACTGTAGAAGTGTGTGTGTGTGTGTGTGTGTGTGTGTGTGTGTGTGTGTGTGTGTGTGTGTGTAACCCCCCCCTCCCCCACCGATTCTGTTTTTCTGGCTGTAATTACAAGCTTAGTCTCCACTACTCTCATCCCGCTCTGGCCAGCTGACCCTCAAAGCGCCAGAAAGGGAGGATTGTTGCCAGCAACCAAGATCCCAGTCTCCCAGGCCGAAAGGTCTCCAGTTCAAATCCCACTAAAGTTGCACCACTGACGTACGCCATCTGTCATAGCTTGCAGCGGGCCCTAATAAAGACTCTAATTGAGAAGGGATGACATGCAGGCTCACTGATCTAAGGCAGCCAGAGAGAATCTGTGAAGGTGACAGAAAGGGGTGGGGGTTGACTGGGTTTATTTCACACACTTGTATATGAGCACACACACACATAGTTATGGCTCACAGGTGTGTTTTGTGTGTTGTGCTTCAGTCTTTCCAGCATCAGCTCAGATGAACAATTCCATTATGGAGTCGAAAATGTGCTGGCACCTACACCTTTTGTTTTTTATTAGTTTTACTAGTTTGTTTCTGTCTGTTTTTTCCTTCTACAAAGGAGAATAGCGGCTGCCCACAAGGCCAATCTCACTTTTTATAACAACTAGCATTTAAAGAGGCAGGAGCTTATTTTGTGTTTACCAAGGCAAATGTTTTATGCACCAACAAAGCAAAGTTACTGTTATATATAATGAGTACAGCCTTAAAGTGCAGTATTTCTGCTGTAGTTTGAGTGGTGGGATATTGATATCACATTAATCTTTGTAGAATTGCAGCCATTCTTAATTTGGATAATTTACAATATTTATAAATAAAAAACTTATACTTCTTGGAGAATCTTTCAGGCTTCAGGCTTCCTGCCTGAAACTAATAGAAATCACAAAAAAAAAAAAGAAAAAAAGAAAAATAATAAAAAAAAAAAAAGGAGAAAAGAAAGAAAAGAT
>VURO01020095.1:7926-18709 GCA_015108175.1 Pelvicachromis taeniatus
TTTTTTAAAAAAAGAGGCCCCCCCCCCCCCCCCAGTTTGAAGTAAGTATGACAACAAAAGACTTCCTTTGTGAGGGAAAGAATCATTTCAAATGCAAAATCTTGGCAATGGCATCAATATTGCCGTAACTTAGGAGTGAAACATAATACAGACTGGAGTTACGACGCGAAGAAAACTTTTAAACTGAAACACTGACATGATAAATAAACTGATTATCCTAGTCCAGAGAAGAGAAAATACACAATTGACATTCAAAGTCTTTTAAAAAAAATGTCATCAATTCCAAAAAAAAAAAAAAAAAAAAAAAAAAAAAAAAAAAAAAAGTATACAAAAAAAAATTAAAACAGCTGGAAAATTTAGTCAGCAAAATACATTTTATACAGCATGTTACGCAATACAGAAAATAAGTAACATAAAAAGCAACATTTAAAACAAATCACATCATATATCCACATTGTACAAACATGTTCGGCAAAGTGTGTTCTGTATATGTAGGGGTGCGTTTATGTTTACTGATAGGCAGTGTATAAGCATGTCCTGTTGTGGTAAATGATGCTATGGCTGGGTTCAAGGCTCGTTAATCTGGCCCATGAAGAGGATGGTACCTGGAAACGGACACAAGGAGAGTTCATCATGGTGCCATGCTATACAACAAAACATTTTTCAGCATTTTAAGGTGGAAATTGAAAAGAAAAATAAATCTGTACCTGTTGGGTTATGTCTGATGAGGAACACAAAAGGTCTGTCCACTGTAACCCAGGGTGGGGAGGAACGTGCCAACAAAATGGCAGCTAAACAAAAACAAAAACAAAAAACAGAACATTGTGAAAACATGAGAGAAACTTCAAGTTAAAGATGAAGCTTACTGAACAAATGCTCACTAGTGGCTGCTGCTGCCTTTGTTCCATCTTCATTCACGATTACTTTGGCTTTCTGGAGTGCCATGGATACATGCACAGGCTCAGAACCTGAAGAAACAACAATACACAATCATCTTTTTCACACCATCTTTGCTTTCTCAGTATGAATCCAAGCTGTCCACATGCGACATACATTGCATAAATCTGAAAGTATGTTATAGTCCTTTGTAAGCTACAACACATGATGGCAATCTGCTGGAAAAGCTGATGGGATACTTTTCCTAGGGAAAGTCCTACAAACTCTTGGCCAATTACACCACACGGTGGCACTAGAGCTCTTCATCCCCAGCTCTTCTCATTCCAAACTTTCAGGAAGATGATGAATGGTAAGACAAGAGAAGCAGTGATTCAGTGTTTCACAGTGAACAGCCAACTACAATTCAAGCTCCTTACTGGCCATCAGTAACTCTCTGTAAACAGCCAACAATCCAGTCATACTTCCAGGCTCTGCTCATATCTAAATAGACTGGATAAATACTGTGGTGGTACAAGAGAACTTGCGTCAGCATCTGGTTTGCAGTGACTCTGCTTTCACTCACTGAGGTGTCTAAAGTCAGCGTTGCCCTCACTGAAAATGTTTGTTATTCCCAGAGCTGAAAGTGAATCCTTCAAATCCACCTCTGCATCAGCTGTAAACCTGAGAACACAACATAACAGACAATGTCACCATGTATCAAATTTGTAGGGACATATTTACGTGCGTTTGTGCCTTACTTTGGGATGAGCAGGCGGACTTTCCTCATCTGCATCAGTTTGGTCCAGCTCTGCACTGTGGTTGTGCTGATGTGTGGAATGACATGAGACAGAGGGGTGTCCTCTTCAGACGGGAGAACGATTAGCATGCTGATAGTGTTGCCATGATAAGGCAGCTCAATTACCTTGTATTTCAGCCCCTGAGATGTGGAGGCTAGGCCTAGCAGAATACAAAAATCTGAAGTTAGAATGGTGCTAATGCTGCAAAACAGACTTCCATCCCCTCCAGATTATCTTTCTACCAACCCTGCACCATCCATCACCATTTTCATAACAATGAAGTTTGCGATGTATACAATGGTCAAATACAAATAAAATCTAGAAAACCAGTAAACACTAAAGGTACTGGAACACCACACACATCGTAATCGCCCTTTCAGCACAGATGGACCACTGAGTTTTAAGTTAAACTATCTGTAAACAGTCACTGTTAGTCATCATGATTGACAGAAACATGAATTCTGCTCTCCCACAGAAAATTATAAATGTCATATTGTTATATGTCAGTCAAAGCTCACCATTTCATACTGAATGGTCCAGAAGGAAGAAAGTTAAGATTGTCAAGATGTTTTATTGGGGATTAAGAAAATGAAGGTTAAGAAAAACATCAAGCTATTATTTTATTTCATTACTGGTGCATGTATAACTTTGCACTAGCTCACATTATGAGGACTTCAGCATGGTGCTGTAGTACTTGATGTTTATAGTGAAGTACTATTGCATATGTTTGTAGTACGTTGTGCTGCTGCTATAATTTCCCTTGTGGGACCAATTAAGTACCGATCCATCAACTTAAGTTTAATTCATGGCAAAGACATTAATCAAACAGAATGCATTTTGAAGCGTTTGAGGTGTGAAAAAAACAAACAAACAAAAACAACCAAACACAATGACAAAAACAAGATTCATTCTGTGGGAACACTTCTAAATTTGGGGATTTTTCTCCAGTTATTTCCTACTGTACAGTGTAACATTATTTATTTTAATAGGCAAAATTATTTTTTCCAACTGCAGATTTTGCCAGGAACTCTCTGGCAAAATGTCAATGAACAAATCTGAATTTGTGTGGGTACATTTTTTTTTTGTTTTTGACTGATTGTCACCACAATGGTGATCAGTGATGGTTATCGCTTTCTAATTAGTCTGGAAGCAGAAAACCCACACCTTCCTGAGGCCAAACATACAGTCTCAGAACAGACACATGCAGAACACCAACTGTAAGAATACTGTGTTAAATCAGCTAATAAGGGGGTATAACATAAGACATATGAATGGTACAGTTTTTCAACATTTCATTCAATTCAAATATGTCATTAACATTGCTTAAAGTTTGAGACAACACTTTATAGCTTTTTAAGTAACACCTTTTTGTGCAAGTAGCTATACAAGAATAGCAAATGTGCAGCTGAATCAAAGCACATAATATAAGAGCAGCACCACGCCAGAGGTATCTCAAGACTCCCTCACATTTCAGGTTGTATATGCTTATTACACCAACCTACCTATTACAAAGTCAGACTGCCAAGTACGTGTAAATGCTATCATAGCCATAAAACATTACTGTAACCGGGGCCACTACATTCTACTGTTAAACTTTAGGACCCAAGTCTGCTAGCTTGAAGACAATAATCCAAGCAACAAACTATCAACACTAAACTCAAAACACTTTAGGACACTGAAGAAAGAATCATATTTGTACCTTGCAGCTTAACATGGCCTTAGTTGAACTGTATGAGCGTCTGTCCACAGCACCCGCAGGCCAGCACAACTCTGACAAGTCACCTAAATATAGACCTGACTGGTGTATCATTTCATTTCACACGGGACTAAATAATATTCTACAGAAGTGGCATGTTCAAGTCCTTAAAGAAAAAACAAACAAAAAAAAAACCCAACTCAACACAAACTCATCTATGAATCATAATAGACCACTTTAGTCAGTGCTAGTTTATCAATGAAGGCCATACAAGGTGATGAAATTCAGAAAATCATCAGGTACTGAAATAAAAGTAACCCAATGTTATGTTGAAGAGGACTAGTTATGCTTTTCATTATTTTCTGTCACAAATAAGTGACAATGGTGCAGTGGTTTTTATACTAAACAAGGTTAACAAGGTGTCATATAATTAGGACATAGTGTGTAAAAATTGGAATGAAAAGCTCACACTGCTCTAAATAGGCCATTTGCAAGTTTTTTTTCCGTCCTATTCTTGACTGCATGATGAGAGCAAATGTGGCAAATTTGGTCATTTAAAAGGACACCTCACCAGCTGAGAGCACAGAAGCCCCACTCACCAGTGGGTGAGCTTTATTCTGCCAATCAGAAGAAGGCTTGCTATATAAAGGCAGATGAGGAGGTACACCAGCTCGTTTCCAACAATGGATGAACTGAGGAGCTGCACCAAGGTCCAGAATACGACCTTAAGGGGGTATTCTGGGGTATTCTAAATAGGAATTATTCTGAACTCTCACATTATGTAGAGCTACTTTAGTAGCATAGAACAAATTTATGGTGCTGACAAAACGGAACTTCTCTAAACTCCACACCGCAGTAGTGTAATGGTTGATAAGCCAAGAGAGACTTTGTAGCACAAGCATTCACAGTAGCCAGTTCAGTTTTACTAGTCTGTAGCCATTGTTGCAAGAAGAGCCTTTGAATTATTGCCAAAATGTATCTAAAGGTTGTTTTGCAGTAGAAAGCAATAAAGACTGATAGCAATGTAGAATAATATGGCTCTTTCACAGCATCATGATTTATTTGATCTAAAACACTGACTGCTCTTTTAGACACGTCTAAATGGCTTGTCTCACATCACCACTCACCTATGTTAAAGATTGATAGCTGGGACATCATTGGCACTTTAGTAACGGTTCCATCACCGTGAGTGAAGGGCCTCATTTTGGTGTTCTCAGGCTGGAAGCGAGACTTCCACAAGCCTTTGAAGTAGATGGAGTTGACAACGACCAGACGGGTCAGAGCTGGATTCAGCATGTCTGCTTTGATCAAGCTGGGGATGTGACCTGGATAAATATGTAGCATATGAGCATTATTCCATCAGCAAGGTTTGATTTTAAAACCCACACATCATGTCTTTTGTATTCATTTTGAGACAGAAAAGGTCAAACTGTAGCACCATGTAGGGGCAACCACATGGACTGAATAACAGACCTGCAGGATTTTGAATTTGATCATGCAAAAAAGGAAAACGATCTTGAATGTGACAATATACGTGTACATGTACACAACAAGTCAAAAACATGGACACAAGTCTCCCCTTCCTTAGGTAAAACCAATCCTTCTGCATCCACTTTAAGGAATGCCCACACTCAACCGCATTCAAAGATGGAAGTTTAATTTCTGTATATAGCTACAATTGACAGCCACTGTTACCTTTGGTTTTATTGTTGACCCACTCATTGATTTCATCTGCTGCTGCATCAGGGATGCTGAAGTCCAGGCTCCTGCTCTGACATTGGAAGTTCTCTTTGTTGGAGGTCACAAAAGCCTCCTGCATGGGGAAATCCTTCTGGCTGAACACAGCGTTTGCAATCAGCACAACGTCCTGGTTGGCTTTGCCCGTCAAATTCTTATGCAGCTTCTTCAACATCTTGTAAGGACCTGTGCAAACCACGTAAACTTTCAACACCACCCAAGGTTTTTAAACGTTAGGCTAAAAACTGTAGGACTCAGAAGACCTCTATAGCCTGAAACAGTCCTTACCATTTTTCTTGTAACGAAGAGCATTAAGGATTTGCTTCCTTGTTTCCCCGTGGGCTCCAGATAGCAGCATGCCGAGGATTGAAGCCACCCCATGAGGCGAGAGCACCACATTTTCCAGGGGCTTACCATGAACTACTTGCTGAAACACCTGGATGCCGAGATCAGAGCCCCTTTCACCATAAGAGGGAGATTGGGACAGCACCCCCTTATGGCTGTACAAGGCCACCAATGCACAGAGGCACAATAAGGACATGTGCTTCATTTTGATACTTGCAGCACCTACATAAACATTAGGAGAGGCAATTAGGATGAAATTTATTTTATTTGAATAAGTCATCTACCACTTTTTTAAACCACTTCCATAATAGATGGTTGTGACTCATGAATAAACACATACCTTTACTCATTCTTAAAGCAGCAAAATCATTCATCCAGTGTTGCAATGTCTGACTAACTGTTACTCACTGTGTCTAAACAGCACAAGCTATCCATAGCCAGAAAACTGAAATTGCACCTTTCGTTCCTTTTAATTTGAGCCCAAAATAAGATTTAGGACCATTTTTGGGATTGCTCCGGCCTAAAACTGGCCACAAGAGCCAGACTGAATTCTTGGTGGGGACTTACTGAAGAGGGGCTGTATTTGCAGTGTGAACATAAATTAGGGCAAGTTGTATAGCAGCCACGTTTATTCACCAACGGTGGTGTGCTGTTAAAAATAATAACAATAGTGCTGACAAAACACGGAAATGATTTTAACAAAGTTTTCAAATAATCAGTGCTTTTACAAAACATCGTATTCGGAAGTATGGCGCACTCTGAATCAGCACCCAATCACAATATTTCGCAACTGTATCTGGTGAGGAAATAGGAAACGTGATCATTAACTTATTAATTTGTGCAATAGAGGTGACAAGGACACCCCCGTCACACAGTTAAACAACTACCAGTGCAGCGTTAAAGTGCTTTAAGAAAAACAACAAAAACAATTTAAAGCAAGTCACGTGAACACAACTACAAATATGCACAAATACAATTAACTTCTGTGGTTTAAAAAAAAAAAAAAAAAACCTGTTGAAAACTGGTAAACATTAAAAACCGACAAAATATTCTTGCGCTAGCGTACGGGCATGTTTTCCTATTTTATTTCTTTAAATTAGATATAATGCTTAGAGCCAATTACAATAGCTACGTGTGTTGTTCTTAAAAGTAATTCCGTTTGTATATATATGAAATGAATTATATAAAAAAAAAAAAAGGTAGTCCTTACCTAACCCGAGGGGCTTCAGCTCGACTTATCCCGCAGGTGAAATTAAAGCCTTTATTAGTCCGCTTTTTCACTGCTGTTCAATCGACAAACTCAAGCAGTTCACCTGCAAAATCCACGAAGAAGGCTCTTACTCTGGTGAAAGTTACACCTACTACTGACTCCACCGCAGTTTCAAACAGGAATTTATCCTACTGTGAACTCCGCCTTCCGACCACAACACAAACATCCGTGTCTGCGTCAAACACGGATATGCGTCCGCTACACTTTCAAAATACAGGTCGGGAAAATCCCCTAAAGATTGTAGTTTTTAAACAGCCGTAATTTGAAATTAATTTCATCTTCGTTATTTAGCAAATTTGAAGGTCACATTTCTCCGAGAAGCAAAAACAGATTAGATAAGGATTAGCTTCATGAAGCTACTTCCGGTGATGGCTTAACAGTTGCTTGACACAACAACAGGAAGTGTGGTCATGTTTAAAAGAAGTATGAAACGTGCAATATTAGTTGTTTTGTCATATGAAATGGAAAATTACTAAGGGCCTACACCCCGATGAGTATCAACATCATCAAAAACAGTCAAATTACCACATAGACCCTTTCTAAGTGTCTCTAAATATTCCTAAGTATTGCTTAGTCTTTTCCAGCTGGATTCATACAACCTATATTTCTCAGAGAAGCAAGAATTTGAAAAATATATGTCCACAAGAGAACCCTTTTCTATCCAATGGATAGATGTAGCTGGAAAGTGTCACACACTCACACGAGAAGAGGCCGAGTTTCAATTACATCCCTGCTACTGCCAAGGGAGGATTAGGAGTAGGTTACTGGAGGTTTGGAATTACAGGGGATTAAGATGGAGTGTGTGAGTAATTACTGCTAAAGCCATCATAAACGTTTACCTCAACACACTGGACAGTGATCTGTCACATAACCTTTTAATTAACTTGTATATTTTTTAGGCTGAACCTTTGGTTTAATAAGTTCCTTTCCCAGCCTCGAGTAAATAACTAGATCAAGGCTGTAAAAATACAGCATGGGACACCCACAGTGGGGGTGCATTCAGATCTACAGCTTTTGCTGAGTGTATGTTTGGAATGGGGAGGGTCCTCCACATCCAGATGCAGAGATGGGACTGTTATCATTGTTAGGCAAAGTGGGTCATTTTGTCTGAGTTGGGAGAATTCTGAGACGGTCAGCGAACCCACAGCTGTGCACTATAATCATGTCTTTCTAGGCCTCTCCCAATACCGATTTTTAAACTAAACCCATCCACTTCAAAAGGCAAAAAACATAACACTACTATCCAATCCTATCATGCAACTCGAAGCCCCAGGTGTTTCCAGTACACCTCTCTCTGGGCCAAACTAGCGATGATAATCATGCTTCTCCTGCTGGGTTTTACAGACCAGATGTTTGCATGTTTGTGGAACACAAAAACACGAAGACGTGAATTGGAGCCATTTCTCATCAAATATCCAGATGAAAGGTTTTGCAGGTCGACTGCTGCCCATTTAAACAGGACTCTCATTCTTCTGTTGAAGTGAAAGGGGTATATACTGGGTTTTGAAAGCTTCATAAATGTTTTAAAGGCTTCTGGGGAAGCTGAAGTTTCTCAGTGCCAAAAGCGTTTTGTCCAGATTTAACATGTGCTGTCTCCAAAAGCAAACAGTTTTTCCACACAAAAAAATCTCATAACTGCAGCAATTATCCAGGCTACCTAAGACTGAACCTGAGAACTTCAATATATGCCTAGTAGAGTTAAACCTGGCATTTTAAACTTACTAAGAAAAACTGTTCTAATGCTGCATGATTCTCCATGAGTTTTGAAACAAAGTAACTGCAAATACAAGGAATAATTTAAAAAACTTTATTTACTTTATCTCAAAATCTGAACGTTGACCTAAAGATTCTTTTGTAAAAAAGAATTTCAAATCAACCAGAAATTTGGCAGTAAGCTAAGCACTCTTCTCCCACTCTCAGTGACCTGAAGCAATATGTTTGAGTTGCAAAGCCACTGCCGGCTTATTTAGCTCTCAGTCATTGCTTCAGCCACTGCTGCAGAAGTAAGAAGATGTGGTCACGGGCCAGGGTCAGCTGTGGGGGATCGTCACTCCTGGCTGGGTACATGTTGGCGCAGTGAGATGTTCCTGGATCGGGGAGAGAGAGAAAAAAAGAAAAAGAAAAAAAAGAGTGGATAAGGCATGCAAAAGAAACAAAAAAGAAAAAAAATATATAAAAAAATATATATAAAATGTATATCCAATGTATAACAATTATCCAGCTAATAAAATTAGAGTTGAACAAGTAAAGCATTGTTATTCTCTGATATAGTTATTTGGCTTATGTAATGTAAAGCAACCACAAACATGGTTCAGTCTCAGTGTGGACTTGTAAAAATCAGTGCAATATGATGTACAGTTTGTTAGGCGCTTACTTAAAGAGGACCTCACTTCCATCTTCACTGTTGTATTGTTACACTCCGCTTTCCATGATTCACAGTTTAAAGAAACCTTTATCTTATGTGGGGCCTCCACTTATACAAGCCTCCTGCTCCTTTGAGCCAACCTCTGACTGTCTGTCCTTTGCAAATAGAAGATCTGAACAGTAGGTGGGTGTGGCTGACCAACCTGTGCACTGCCTGGATTGATTACAAGAAGGCCTATGACTCAATGCCCCACAACTGGATCCTGGAATGCCTAGACCCATACAAGATCAACAGGACCCTAAGAACCTTCATCAGGAACTCAATGGGCGCACAACACTAGAGGCCAACTTCAAGCCCATAGCATAAGTCACCATCAAGTGCGGGATCTACCAAAGGAGATGCTCTGTCCCCACTGCTGTTCTGCATAGGACTGAAGCCCCTCAGTGAGATCATTGACAAGACTGGCTACGGATACAGACTATGGAATGGAGAAGTTGTCAGCCACCTCCTGTGTTGGTAGATAAACAGAAGAAGATGGTCGTAGTGATAGATGTAGCGATACCGAATGATAGCAACATCAGAAAGAAGGAACACGAGAAGCTTGAGAAAAACCAAGGGCTCAGGGAAGAACTCGAGAAGATGTGGAGGGTGAAGGTAACACTGGTCATAGTGGTAATCAGAACACTAGGTGTGGTAACTCCCAAGCTAGGCGAGTGGCTCCAGCAGGAACAACATCGGAGCCTATAAGAGCCCATAATAATAATAATAATAATACAAAGAAAATCCCAACAACCGCACGACCTGCATATGAGCAAATCGCTTGGCAACAGTGGGAAGGAAACTCCTTTTTAGGAGGCTAGGTACTTGCTGTGACCAGTTCAGGGTTATGGTCTCCAATCACCAACACATCAACCATCAAGTTTCTCAATTTAAGTTTGGTCACATTTTAACACATAGCTATAATATTTGCAGTGGCAACTCTTTGTTAAACATTGTACTCAAACTGAATTAGGGTCACACACACAATACTGCTTCTCTTTCATTCAAATAATTTATTATGCATAACTTTTTGTTCACCTTTAATGAAAATTGCAGGCAGGTCAGAGGAGATGTCCTGGGTTATCCCCAGGGCATGCCAGGGGTCAATGGAGCCATTGGGGAACACTATTCTGCTTGAGTGGATGTCGTAAGCACCGTAATATTCATTGCTCTGCGTGACAGCCTCAGCCACCTGCTCAGCACTGATGTTGTAGAAGTTTGTACACTGTTTCAGAAAGTATCTGAATTGGAAGAAGAAAAACAGAAAAGAAAAAAAACAAACCAAGAATAACAACTGAAAATCCAATTACATTACATATCCAATTAATATCCAATCCATCATGGAAGGACTGATGGAAAAAGGTCAGTGTGTGAGGTTTATTGGCCATGTTTGGTGTACTCACACAAGAGTGAAGCCACTGAACGGCTGGTTGGGTGAATCTGTGCTCTGGTAGAATCCAAATTCAGCACAGGTCTGGTAGACCCACTGTCTCCCTGACAACACATACACAAAAAATTACCCATGAACAGCCTGTTCATTTCCTTGTTAGCATTAGCCACTCTATGTTATTAAAGCCTGCATTTCTAATAATTATCTTAAAATGATCTTGATTTAAAAAAAAAAAAAAAAAAAAAAAAAAAAAAAAAATACAAAAAAA
>VURO01020097.1:7464-30211 GCA_015108175.1 Pelvicachromis taeniatus
AAACTCTCAAAAAAAAAAAAAAAAAAAAAAAAAAGCCCACTGGACCAAATGAATGACAATGAAATGAAGCAGTAAGGGTCATTTCTCCACACACAAAGGCGGTCGCTATGACTGACATCTGCCCTCATGCTGGCACAAACTGTCCCACATGTGTTCCCCTGAGATCAGATAGATAGAGAAAAGTGTGTGTGTTAGGGTTAACTTAAGGAAAGCCCCAATTGGTAGTGTGGTGGTGGCAACAGCATGAGGTCTGACAGATGACACAGTGTCCAGTCTTTGTCTCTGTGCTCTGTTATGTCACCTTTAACCTCTTGGCTTCCATACTTCAAACTGTTAGCATGAGTAGTAACAACCACACTGCGAATATAGGTTCAATAGAGCATAGAAGAGGAAAACTATGAAGGAAGACACTGAAGAAAGTGAGCGAAAACACACCACAAAGCATGATGAGGTTAAAAAAAAAATCAGACATTCAAATTTGCCATCAGCTCAGAGCAATTAAGGACTGAAAATTAGACTTCCTCCTGGGTTGTCTGCAGAGATAAGAGCGCTAAAGAGATTAGCAATCACTCCAGCCTCTCTGTTTATTTTCTATAATGGATGGACAGCAGTCGTCAGGGTCAGGGGTCACCTCCTTACTCAGTGTTTAACAACCTCCCTCTCTCTTCAAATAGCCAAAATATGGATGCTTGAGCAAGTGTAGATCAACCTTCAATGGACCAGCCCCTCCCACGTATACAACCCCTCAAGCCAACATGAATGGCCCCACTGTGAAAACACGAGATACTCCCCTTTGTGGTCTTCCAAGAGCAAAAGGGGTGGAGGAGAAGGACGGGACAAGAAACAAAGACAAAAAGAAAGACAGAAGGAGAAAAGAGAGAATGAGCTGCCAGCGCTGAAATACTGAGATTGTTAGCATGCTGTGCTAAAAGACTGGTTTTACTATCACCTCTGTGATTGGCTGATTTAGAACTCAGCGCTAAAGCGTGGAAGAATTTTTATCTAGGTTGTTTATGTGGATTGATTTCACACTTAACCTCCTGGCAAGCTAACAGGGCCCTCTAAAGGGCAATCCATCGGCTTCATCTCTGTATTAATGTGATATTAATGATGGGAGGAGTGGAGTTTTTATGGCAGTTAATTCCCTCTGAGGTTGAAGCAATAGAGCATAACACTCCGCAAAGCAGTTTCAATACTTTGATACTCTGTACAACCCAAATGTGTCCCGTAAGAGTGCAACAATCAGTGATATGATTCAAATATTGAGCTAATCGTGCATTTAAAAAGAATTTTTTGGACTTCTCTTCTCCTCTCTTCTCTTCTCATCCACTCATACTGAGCTGAGTAGTCAAATGCTCTGATGTATTAGCTTCTATCGATTGCCTAATAGCTGTCAAGTGTGTATGTGTGTTTGTGTGTGCTGTAGTCTGATGTTGAGGCTAGCCCTTGCTCCAGACAGGCCTCAGACCTTCAGCTGAGTAGACTCGTAAAATACAACCACAGCAGCTCTGCGTCCATCTGTGCCCGAGTCTGCGTCAAACCACACAGCAACTCACTGATGAAAAAGATACATGAGAACTTTAAAGCATGTTACTTCTTGTTCTTTATAAATGAACAAAGTTTATTTTTGATTGCTATTGACTCCTTCGTCCAGCTTTTCCTGAATTATCTTTTGCCTTCAGGTCAAAATATGCAATTTATACACAAAATATACATCAGCTGACAAGGGTGACTTGTACCTGTACCACCTCTTGCCTGAACAATTAGCCAAAATACAGTTCAGTTTTATTTCTATAGCGACAAATCACATGTCACACGTTCAAGGGGATTTAAATTGTAGGGTAAAGACACCGCAATAATACAGAGAAAACCCCAAAATTCTGGCGACCCCCCTCATGAGCAAGCACTTGGCGACAGTGGGAAGGGAAAACTCCCTTTTAACAGGAAGAAACCTCTACACTTGTAGATTCGGGAAGCAGCAGCCATCTGCCAGACTATTAGTCGAGATGAATAATTGAATGTAACCTTCCTGCTGACTGGGATGGGATCCATCGTTCATCATGGTTCTCACTTTAGACAGAGATCTCTTCTTTGTCACCATAGTGGCTCTATGGTTTATCATTTTGCCCAACTAACAAAAGATCCCTGGTTTAATCCTGGGAGAAAGCTCAAATCCAGAGGGATTCCAGTCAGGGAGGGTGTCTGGCATAAAAACTCAGCCAATCCAAGGATGTAAAGATACCTGCTGTGGAGACCCACCGTGAATAAGGGAGCAGGTGAAAGTAGGTTCTTCATCACCATGTCCAGAGAGTCCGAAGAAGAATCAGAGGAAAGATTTTGGTCCTCTCTCACTGATGTATTTCTCTCTGATCTGTTGTTTCACTTGTACCTCGAATGACTGTAATGCATCCTTAGTTTAATTTTATTTTCAATTTATTTGATTAGTTTCATGTTGTTCAGCAGCGTGTAGTCACTGAATCTGCAGTTGTTCTTGATTTTTGTGTGCGTTAATTCCGTTTTTTAAATCTACTGTGTTGCATTTTTAATCCCAGCTTTCTGAGATTAGTTCATCCTTACAGAGAGGCATTTATCTGTGTGAACCTTCCTTTTAAAGAAATATTAGACTTAAGTCATTTAAGTTTGAAAGGAACTACTGAGCTATGCCACCCCCCCCTCCTGTTCCCTCAGCCGAGAGATGAAGCTGAGCAGCTTGTGTCCTGCCATTCATGCCTCAGGTTGAAGCCGTTTTCTTCGTCCAGTGATTTCCACTGGGACACAGAGTGGGACAGTAGAGGAGTAGACATACAAGAGGGGATCAGCATCCTGCATGCTGCTGGCTGGATGAAAGCAGATCAAACACTGTCTGCAAAGCCCCTCCATATTGCTCCTGAGAGTGTGTATCATCTAGGTGGGATTGGTGTGTGTGGTGGGCAGATGGCCTTATCCTTCCCTGTGGGGGCTGGTGTGAGGTTCCACTGTGGTCCCATGGGGCAACATATTTGCTGACACACACTCTTACAAACACACACCTCACATAACCCCCAGCAACTCACAAAGCAGCCTATCAGAATCTACTGTATACATTATATGTGAGTCTTCAGGTATCTATCTTTCTATCTATCCATCTATCTATAGCCATCCATCCTGTTTGAACTGTTTAACCCCTGATGGATTGCAGGGCTTCTCTTTTGAGTCAATTCATATGCAACTGAGCTGAAAGCAGTGAATCTTCTTGTTGGCTGACATGTGGCATTGTCATTCGGGATGTTAGAAAGTGTTATAGAGTTCTCCTCCCCATGCGTTGCGCTTTACAAAAGTTTTTCTCTGTGTGCTATCTCAGAGTCTTTATGCGCAAGGCTTTTGTGTGTGCCCAACTGTTATTCCTGCGGGTGATGAAGTTGGTGGTAGTGAGGAGAGGACCTAGTGTCGCTGTACTCCCTTTGCTCCCTCCATCTTTCACTTGCTTCTGTTTCTACAGTACATCATCCCACCTTTTCTCGCCATCCCTCTGTTGTGCGTGCGTTGATATACTTCTTCAGAACCTTTGTGAGGTTATTCGTTCCAGTGACGACTGGTGTAAATACCGTATATGTTTTTTTGTTTGTTTGCTTTTTCCTCTGACACACACTGACCATGTAATTCTCTTGGAAGAGCTGCCTCATGTTGCTAGACCCCCAGTTGTGCCTGAGTCTTTTCCGGGAAGGGGGTGTTTCCTGCATATTGGTGCGTACCTGCATTAAGGAACTTCAGGCATCCTTAATGGAGTCTTTTAATCAATCTTTTCTGGAGTGAGCGTTGTGAAAGCTGCAAAGTTTAAAAGAAAAACTGTAAAAAGAATCAGTAAAAGAATAACTGCATGTGTTGTTCCCGAGGGAAGGATTTACAACATATGGACACTGTACTCCTGACACATGCGCATCCATGCACAAGACAAGGTGACCTCTCTGCCTCTAAAGATGTTTGCTGTTAGTCCAGCTAATCCCGACTAAGCTGTCCACTTAGATAAACACTCGAAGGGTGTCGCTCATGTATGGTATACACAGAGTAAGTGCTATCTTGTCAAATAGAGATCAGTTCACTTTCTCACTTTTACTGTCACATCTTGGGGGATGGATCCTTCCTTGGGGGAGGAAAGAGAGATAAAGATTTAGAGACAGTCTTACACATAGCTTACTGTACCAGTGTCACTTTTCTACAAATACTGAAGAGCATAGAAGATGAGAACATGGAGGAAGTGGGAGATTTCATTCCTCTTGGGGTAAATTGGCTAATAAGCACTCTTGTCTTTCCCTCATCTTCCTTGTTTCCTTCATCAGTTTTTCCCTGAGAATGCACAGTCACCAGCCACACAGGACAGCCAGTGATTGATTTTCCCACTGACTATCACGAGAGCATGGGAGTGATCTGCGCAATTTACTATAACCAGTGAGTGTACACCGGTCAGCCACAGAATTAAAACCACTGACAGGTGAATTGAATAAGATTGATCATCTCATTACAGTAATGCGCACTGTAGCGTCATCCACACACAGCCCACTATAGTAATGGCACTCACTGATGGCAGCAGCCTCCCCTTGGAGGACAGTGTGCCACACCAAACTGCAATTTCTGCTCAGAGCGGCTTGGGGAACTCAGCAAAGACTCAAAAGGGTATCGAAAAAGGGTGTGAAAAGGGAGTTTTTCCTTTCCACTGTCGCCAAGTGCTTATTCGTGATTGGGTCATCTGAAGCTAGTACAGTCACTTAGGATCGTAACATTTTTTTAATGCTCTTTCCTTGCCTTTAAAAATGTTGTAATTGTAACTACGCTTCTATTGTTCGTGAAACAATTTCCTGTGACCCAAGTCAGCTCCCGCTGGTCTGTGAGGTCAAAGGATAGAAGAAACTAAAAGGCCCCAGGGTGTGGACGTTTAGCAGCTACCTAAAGACTGACATGACTGTTTAAGCACCTGATGGTTTGCACTGGTGCCAAACATCAGCAAATCTGAAGCCAAATGGTCATAAACCTGCTCATCCAGGAGACCAGAGGTAATGATTCAACGGAGCGCGTGCTGACAGTGATGGAGATGAAATGATGAGGCGGTTACTGAGTGCAATACCACAGCTAAAAGTACATGTGCTTCTGTTTTGCGGGTCACGCTGTGCGTGCGTGTTCCTAAGTGTATTGTCTGTGTGTGTGTTTGTGACTGTGCCCTGAAAAATAAAGCGTCTTGGCCCTGGAGCCGCAGCCGTCCATCCCCACCCCCAACACTGAGTCATGATGGCTTTTTGACAGCAGAGCTTGAAAGACAAATCCCCCCGTCCTGCTGAAACATTCATGTAGCCTTATGATCCTCTCCTCCAGCTAATGTACCCTAACAGGCCTTTATGGCCTCTCTCTAGCCTAGCGTCACCTTAGTGCTGCTTCCCGGCATCTAAGTCCTTAACACCCTGCTGGTCTTTTAAGCCCTTTCAGCAGTTTTGCTGGAGAAGCCTTGCCTTAGGAAGTTTTTCCTAGCAGACAAAGGAAGGCTGTATAGTCACTACTCCAAGAGACCCACTAAATAAAGCTGCATATCTGCACATGTGTCTGCTCCATGTCTTTGGGGATGGTTAAGGCAGGGGCTGTCATTTGCTTCCAGGTTTATGTTGTTTCCCTTCTTGTTTCTTTCATCCTTCACATGTGGTCATTGACAGTTTTTGTAATCTGACTCCTAAGCACTGCATTGATCTGTTAAGATTGTCACTTTAAAAAAAAGCCCCATTAGGGTTTAAGGTTTGACAGTTGATATCAGCATCCGTTGGTGCTGTGCAGTGACCCGGAGAGCAGAGAGGAAGGTGTTGAAGAGCAGGAAGGCACCACTGTGTATAGTTACATAGTTTGCTTTAAAAAAAAAAAAAAAAAAAAAACAAGACAAAAGAAGATAAAACGTAAGAAAAGAGCAAAAATCAAAGTGCCGTAAAGCTTTCTGCACTGAGCAAAATGACCTCAGCGTGTCATTGGACCGTGTCCTCTGTGTGTGCCCACCCTGTGTGGGTCCACAGGGAGATCTGGCCTGAGCAGTGTGTTTTACTATTCTCTTGGCCTCCCCACTGTGTTTACCTCTCCGTGGTAAAAAAGCCATATGCTAAATGGGCTAGTGTTACGACTCTGGTTACCAGGCGGCCCATAGGCCCCACACACACTCCAACATCAGTCAGAATGGATATCTAAGCTATATCTAAGCCTATAAAGTAGAACTTCATTGATCTGTTTATGCTTTTTTTAACAATCTCCAACACATGAGATTCATCTTGGTCACAGACAATCTTCTGATGGTCATTGATTCATTTGGTAACACCAGACCAATTCATTAGCGGTAGCGATCATTGCCGTCCTTTGTTTTCAGTCCTCATCGAAGCATGATCTATTAACTCACAGTGTTTACCAATTCAGGAAGTCAATTGAATAATTGTTCTGTTTGTTTTATTTTTAATTAAATATTCAGTGAGACATAAACACTGACGTCACACAACTTTACACCTCAGACTACATTGTTGACAATGTTCTTATTGACTGAAGTCATAGAAAATGCCTCAGGATACGCTAAGAGTCACTTCTGGAGTGAAGTGAAAAAATGGTGGCTGCATGGTGTCTACATACCAGATGTAAAACTGTCTCCAAAAATCTTTATTGTATTTGTTTTACTAAATTTAAATGATCCTAATAACAAGTTGTAGATCACTTCAATCGAGGGTTGAAAAGCACAACACAGGCAGGCAAAAAGTGAGCTTCTACTCACGAGCTGCTACACAAAAATCTATGCTAGCCCGACATTAAATCAAAAGTTAAAATTGTGCCAAAAATTTAATTTCAATTCAGGCTCAAGGAAGATGGGCTACAAAAACAGGCGGGATACACATATGAACTGACAAATAAAGGGCAAAGAGGAAGTGTTTACAGATGTCCAGAAATTCCACAAATGTTTAGTGTCACAAACAGAAAAGAAACAGACATAAATGTCTTATTTCAATTAAACAGATGACCAGCTTGAAGAGCACCATTTGAAATTTAGAAAGGGTGAATTTGGGTTTTAGACTTTGTTACGTTTCCCTAAAAGGTCCAAGGGATGAGGGAAAGTAACAAAAGGTGCCCGGGTTGAAAAAGGGGGGCAAAGTGGTTAAATTAAAGGGTTTTATTAACCTTCCAATTACTAGCTAAACTAAAAGAGACAGACAAGCCGCTATCACCTTTTACAGAAGGAAAACAACAAGACCCAGGCTTTGGTCAATAAAGTGAAGAGGGAGTCAAAAAAGGGGTTACCGTATATCCTCCATTAGTAGCCTGTCTCTTTTAAACGCCCGTTTCTAAAAAAACGCCGGTTTGAAAACATGTCACGACAAATAGATGCCGGTCTCCAATAGTAGCCGGGCGACCTTAAGAAAATGTTGTTTTAGTTTTACCGTATGTGTACCGTACGTATCGTGCCTCCTCCCTCCTCAGCCGCCTTCTGTTAACTGCAATCGTCTGCCGCCAAGGTAAGGTTATATTTGCTTAAGTTGGTTTATCTTTTATTTAACTATATTTACTAATACAGTATTTTGATGTTTGTTTCTTATTTAAAAACATGTATTTTTCCATTATGTATGATATTTTGGGGACTTTTTGGAAGGGCTGGAATGGATTTATCTCATTTACATTATTTTATATGGGAAAAATTTGATCGGGTTACGTGCAAATCGGGTTCCGAGCTCGGTTCTGGAACGGATTAAATTCGTAACCTGGGGTTCCACTGTATACGGTAGTCAATAAAACATGCCTGTGTACAGAGCAGGCACAATCAGCCACTGTACACACACAGCTGCAAAAACCACCCAGGCTCTGTGGCACTAGGGCTCACCTTTCTCTGGTACTCTTAATTACTGATGGGAGTCAGTTGTACAAAAAAGGTGGCACCTAAGGCAGGGGAGACAGGCAGGACACACCCACACAAGGTCAGTTTCACAGGATGCCCTGCTAGGGCCGCGAGTACCTTCAGTGTGTCAGGAAGATTTAATGCGCTCTTCGCGCAAAGATAAATCTTCATTACAATTAAATAATATTGGTTTGAAATGTGTCATATGAGGAAAGATGCAGAAACGCAGATGTTATTATCCTGAAAATATGCAATATACAATTGTATATTTTCATCTCCATCGATAATTACCATGCATCGAGCAGTGCTAGGAAGAGAAAAGACAAGAGGAGGGAAGTAATGAAATACATGTATATCTTTACTATACTTAAATAGAGTTTTCAGGTATCTGTACTTTACCATTTCTTTTTCTGACAACCTTTTACTTTTCCTCCCTACATTTAAACACAAATATCTGTACTTTCTACTCTTTACATTTTACCAGGCTTGTCACTTTACCTTCTACTGTATCATTGATGGCTTTATACTCAGGAGTTAAAGTGGACCAGAACAAGTGCCGATGTGCCTAAGTTGTGGTACTTTAGCGTTTAGCTAGCGCTACAGAAGAGGGGCCAGCATAATGGGAATAACGTTTTTGAAGTGACGGGTTGTTTAAAATGCAAAAAAAACTGTGTGCAGTCTGTCGCACAGTGTGTTGGTAGCTAAAGGTCCAGCTACTGTATTTCACAGGGAGAGATAAGGATGAGAACAGTTTTAGTCACCTCTGGAAAAGACTTTATATTCATATATGAGGCTGACAGGGAGTTAAAGCACTTTTCAAACTGAAAGGAGAGGAGCAGACAACTGCAACATCCATACACTCATCTTAAGACTTATTTAATGTACTCAAATAAAGGACTCAGCAAGTTTTCTTTTAAATTGATTTTTTTTTTCAGACCCTGACTAAACTACCTTTCAGACTCTGTTAAAACAGTTTTAACAGAGGACCAATAAAAATGAAAAGTTTCCTTTTAAATATATCCACACATTTTGTTTTAAATAAGAAATAATTATGTAGTCATTTTGTTTTTTCCAGAAAGTGTGAGGAGAGTTGAGAGGTCTGAGCAAAGATAAGCATGTGGCATTAGTACCCCTCATTGCACGATTTTATATCCACTCTGGATCCGTCTCTCGGGCTCCACCTCAGCTCTCCCACCGCATCGCCCAGCAAGCTCCAGGAGCAGATCAATGTGTCTGAAATGGAGCCGACCCACAGTCGGCAATAATGGTGCTCGTATCATCTTAAAGGGCTCTTCCCAGAAGACCTTCCTCCTCACACTCTGATACATGCGTCAAACACAGTAGCCAGCAGAGGGGAGACAGAGGTCAGTCCAGTGTTTAGCTTAGTGAGGCCTGCTAACAGTCAGAAGCTTACATTACAAGGTCCTGTTCATTAAGGACCCCAACAAAACCAGCGGTAGTTCTCAGACTTGGTGGCGTATCGCAGGGCGGGCGGGGTGGGCGGGTGGGTATCATATGATCCGCATGTTCTCTGCAACAGGAAGCATCTGTTTTCTTGACATGAAAAATAAATCAAGCACCTTTCAGCCTTCTTGTCTCTCTCTCTTTCACTCTCTCTCTCTCTCTCTCTCTCTCTCTCTCTCTGTATATGTGTGTGTTTTCTTTTTTTTGCTCACTGACCACAAAACATCAATAATAGCACCTCTTACCATCAAAAGATTAATTCATGGGCACCAAAAAATTATGCATATGATTTTTTTTTTCTTTTGCAGACAGCGATATGTTACCTTTCATAATGACCAGTTCATGTGGAAAACAACTGGAGATGTCACCTCCACCACTGAAAAGCAGTGACTGCTTATTGGAAGTCAAATTAGCTTCACTGATGAGCCACTCATCTCTAAAGGTCCTGGTGGACCTGAAAGGCCTCCTCGGGGGAGAAGGGTTTAGATGCGACCCTTCCTTCCTCTGCTTTACAGATACTGTGGGATGACCTCCTGAGGACAAGCAAGCAGAGAGACATGGTAATGTGTGAGGTGACATAAATGACTGTTTTTATAGTCTTCTTCTTTTCTGGTGATCCAAAACATACTGGTACTGTATTTATAAGTGTGTTTTTGGAAATATCGTCACTTCTGTCTTTAAAAAAATTTTTTTAAAATAAAACATCGCTGAACTCAAGGCTTGAAATCAGCCTTGAAACCAATGGATGACGTAAACGTAGCTGGATCGATCCTTTATATGCAGTCTATGGATCTTCAGGTGGATGTCTATGGATCTATGCATCACAAAAAACCCATAGTCTACTTTTATACCTTTTCATTTTACATAAACTAAAAGATGAATTAACCAAATTGTCGTGAATCAAGACAAAAAAAAATTATTGAATTAAGAGCTGATTTAGATGTAGAGCGGGTTTTATTCCGACTTTGCATTCAGACTCCCTCCAGGTCTTCTTTAAGTTTACCGCCTCGTTTAAACTGTTTTATAGTGACTCATAACCAAAAGAAATGAATAATTCTGTACTTTTGAAGAAAGTCAGAGGAAGAAAGCTCTGAAGCCTCCTCAACTAAGAGTAGTCCAGGAAATAAATCCACCTGTACTCTGTACTATCTCCCCAAAGCATCCAGATTGGTTACACATGCTAATCATGTGTGTTGATTTGATTTAATCTCAACTGCCAGCAAAAAGGGTCAGCGGCACAAGAGTTTCCCTTCTGTCCTTGCGGTGTTCAGGCCCAGCGCCTTATTGATCAGAACGAGTAAGTTAATAAGCTTTAGACTCATTCATCAGCAGGGTAGAGACTGGAACTGTGCACGGCAGGCTTAATCAAGTCATCAGTGCCCGTCAAGCATGAACACAGTAATTAAAGGAAGAGGGAACATAGCGATGGGGAGAGAAGCAGAGCAGGGGTCTATAGGGCTCGCCTTCAAGAGAGATAGAGAACTTAAGTGCTCCATTTATAAAGCGACGATTTATAAAGACAGTGGCTGAGCAATGATGGAGTTACAGTCATCACTGTTTGTTTTGCCAGAAATAGCTCTCACATTAATCCGGCCTTAGTTAATCAACAGCTGAAATACAATCAGCCAAGCGATCCAAACAGTAACCCGAGGACAGACAATTCATCCCGCCTTGAGCAGACCCTCCTAAGTGTACAAACACGTGCGCATAAACAAGACAAAGAGCAACACTCCCCTCCTCCTCCTAAAGTCACACACAGCCGAGGAAATCACCAATAATCACCCTTATCATCATCGTCGCCCTCCTCCTCGACATTTCACCACTGCAACAGAAGCGCCACGTGAAAGCAAAAGGATGATCTCATTCGGTTGTTTTGCCGGATTGCTGAGGCCTGCCAGATTTACAGCAGCAGCTGTGAGTGATGATTTTTCTCCATGAATAAAAGCCGTCGCTCCTGTCTGGAGCTGGAAAAGCCTCTAATGGGCCCCATGCACTGATTTAGAATCACAGCTCATCTGAATCTATGGATCCTGCTGTTGCCACAGATGTGTGTGTAAGGTCATTCGAGCAGGCCTCCTGCTGGTTGTTGCACAAATATCCTTCATTTGTTTTGTTTTTGAAAGAAACTTGCTCGACTTTGCTTATTTGGACTGCCGAACATGTGCTCCACAAGTGCACGAGGGGACATTGCAGGGGTTAAATACTGTTTACTGCGCATAAGACATTATTTTATTTAAGTTTTTTAAATTTCTAATTAAACTTTAAAGGGTTTGTTTATCCATTCATATCATTTGTGCTTACAGGATCATTTTTTAAAACATCCTTTCCTTCTACATTACATTCACTGTTACTCTCTTATGTTGTTCCATCTCTGCTGTAGTCCATGTCTGGATATGCTTGTGAGTGCAACATGTGAGCAATGGGCTTCACTCAGGTGCTCCTATCCCCCTGTGCCCTATTATTTTTAAACCTGACCATTACACTGCCCCTTCAACTCCTGTGACAAACACACATATAATACAGGCAGCTCCCAGACCGAGCATCCATTAACCGTGACTGTTGTTGTCCTGTAACGTGTCTCCGCCTTGAGATACGCCTCCGAGCTGAGAGGCGGTTTTGATGTATGTGGTGAGGAAGCTGACAGGTACCGTGTTCAAAGGTGGACGGGGAAGAACAGGTGCACACGCGTGCACAAGTGGGACTACACACATGCACATAGCCCCACACGTACATTTCTTTAACTTAATTAGCATCCCTTCTCAGTTATGGGGGGCTTTTTAGCCTTTATTGCAATAAAAGAGAGAAACCTGATGAAGTCATAGAGTTATTGGCCTCTGCACCCAGCCTTCCAGCACATGTGTCTCCACCTCAGTCCAGTGAGTGAAGCTACAGATTTCCTATTACTACTATTTAAGAATGTTTTCAAAGGTTAGGCTAGTTTCTAAATTTGCATAATCAAGTCAATCATGTCAGTATGCGTTCCTTTGATAAACACCTTTGCAGGACGTGTGTGGCTTAATCAAGCATTCTTAATGAAGTATGTTGTGTATTTTCAAGCACAGTTACACTGTGTGATTTTTAAGATCTCTCAAATGCAACAAAATGGCTAAAACGCACACATATGAAGTGACCTACGTGCTTAATATTTCTGTTCCTTGCATTAATTGGTTTAACATCTCAATCCAAACATCCACTCCCCCCCGGTCTTTCTAATCACACAGTGCAATGGACAGGATGAATACTGATCCCCCTCTGGGACGAAAACCAACAACCACAATCACAACCTGCTTTACAACTCATAATTAGCACGGGGAGAACATCTCCCATTTGGGCTGAGAGTTTCAAAAACACATGCAAAAAAAAGAAAAGAAAAAAAGCAACACTATGTGTCTAAATGATGATGATAATCCTACATGGAGCATACTCGGGGCAGATACAAATGAGCCTGCAAACCGGAGCACAGGCACACTCTCGCAGCAACTCAATTACAGCTCGAGTCCTTCATAGATCTGTTAGTTTATCTGATTGCCAGATCACCTGATCGATAGAGAACAACCACTGAGGGTTTATTTAAGCCTGCCGATCATTAATGTGGGGCCTGCAGTGCAGAGACAGAGCAGGGATGGAAACCTGTTGGAAGAGTTCAGCAGCACAAACAAGGCCAGCACCAGATGTGTGTGTGTGTGTGTGTGTGTGTGTGTGTGTGTGTGTGTGTGTGTGTGTGTGAGGCTGTTGTCGGAGTTTCTATAAGCAGGATGAGGAGTTTGCGAGCTTGATTTCTCACTCTGCTTGATGGAGTGAGGGTCGGGTGCTCATCTCATCTTAGGCAGCAGTCGCCCTCGTTGTATTGATCCCCATATAATCATTGACAGAGCAATTTCTAAATGACTGGCATGGGATTCAATTAAAGGCTCAGCCCACTGATGATTTCTTTTTCTCACCTTGTATGACACCACCTCCCTCAGCGCCTCAATAGAAACACCGTACCTCCTCAATTAATGTGTAACTAATAAATGAAATGAATGACCACTTGTTTCTCAGTGACAAAGACCTGTGATGAGAGTGGCCAGGCTCTAAACACAGAGGCAGCACACTCCAGTGTTTGCATTAAGATGTCGTTTAAAAGTTTGCCCCATTGGGCCATGCTTCCTGGCCCATGGCGGAGCTTACTGTCACAGGGCTAATTGTGCCTCTGCTTAGTCCCTTTGTGGCAAAGCACACTTCTCTTGTGTGGGGTGAAAGAAAGACAGCCTTTTGGAGCTTTCGAAAGGGGTCTGGGGGGGGGTTCAGGGCACAAGTAGGGTGAGCACCGGCAGTAATGAAGGAGCAGGCACGTATGGCCAACAATGAGATCCATGGGATTAAGGTCCAGACAAAGACAGTGTTGCGGTAATTACAGTGCAAACACTGCTGTATTGTGTGCATATATGTGTGCGCGCGTGTGCACATGCATGTGGGTTCACAGAAGTGAGGGCATTGCTCTGTTAGCAGCTGTGTCTCAAGAACCTGATCGCTGTAAAAAGAAGGTGTGTGTGTGTGTGTGTGTGTGTGTGTGTGTGTGTGTGTGTGTGTGTGTGTGTGTGTGTGTGTGTGTGTGTGTGTGTGGCAAACAGAATGATTAAAAGGAGAGAGGAAATAAAGGGAAAGAGACCTACAGTTTGTGTATTTCCTGTTTGTTTGGGGTTTCTTTGCACTAATAATGAATACATGTATTAAAAAACATAGCAGTGATGTCATATATTTCAGTCTTCATCAACAAATCTTTCAAAAAGACAGAAATTAACAGTGTGCACATTTATTTCAGACTAAGAGTTTGTTTTTGGATTCCCAAACTACATGTACATTTGTGTTATTTTAAATAAGCGCGTAATTTATGTTTGAGAAATCAGCTAAAAGTCTATACGCCACAACGAGGAAAACGAATGTGCACATAAAAACCACTTATTTGTCCTTTTTTTGTGATGCTCTCATCTCATTCACTCATTTCCTTAACTGCTTATCCAATTTAGGAGTGAGGGCTGGAGCCTATCCTTGCTGTCACAGGGCAAAATGCAATGATGAGCCCCAGAATCACAAACTCTAAACTACAAAACGTAACTATTTTTATTACACTATTAGTGATAAGTGTCTTTTTGTAGATGCATGCACAAAGCAGTGCTTACTGTGTTCAATCTAAGATGTGTATTGATATTAACCCACTAAATGAATTTTGGGAACTGTTACCAAAACTTGTCAAACTAAGGCTTTTGCTCCAGCTAGTCAGTTTCATTGAAATACTACCATTTCCTTCATCACCCCTCCCCGGCCTCCCAAGCTTAGGCTGATTATCAGGAGTGGCCCATTTACAGTATGGCTAGAAGGTAATTAGTGGGATGAGCTGGGCAGAAGGATCCTCTTCAAGGGTTAAGAAGCCACACAATCACGTACCCCTGGCCTCTGAAGACCAGTGGAGCTGGTGTGCTACTGGGTGGCTTGATAACAAAAGGAAAGAGATTTCCTTTTAGAACGGCCCGCGCTAGCACCACCTCAGTTCAGAGGGAAACTGTAACAGTTACCTCAGCTTGATGAGTTTTACCATCAGTAACAGTGCTGGGGTTATTTCATTCAGAAAAACCACAAATGTGTTTTCTAGTTTTAAGTGATGAGCTGCATTATGTCTCTTTCTGGAAGTTATAGCCATATGGCAGGGTTTTTTTTCGGGGGGGTCAGTCACAAAGTCAAATTAAATTCTTTGATTCTCTTCATGCTTCCTATTCAAAACAAAAACATGCAAGAGAAATAATCAGTTTAGCATTTTTCTTGCTAACTTGCTAGCAAGCAGGTAGAGCACACACACATACACGCCTTCCTTCCCACTGACAGATAAGACAGAACCTCTGTTTGAGGGGCTGGTGGTGATTACCTGTGCCCGAGGGCCTGAAAAAACTCACACATACTACAGATAGCAGCTTAAGCCTCAATTATTCCATTCATATGGAGGTAATTGTCTCCCATGAATATGAAATGTTTGGCAGTCTCTCCTTTAACACCGTGAGAGCTCTGTTGATGCTGCTGGTGGAGAACAAAGCCCTCGAGGTATGTCCCATTTCCATATGGGGGAATTGAGGAAAGCCTGAAACATCCCACTGTTTACAGTAAACTCCTGGTCCCTTCAGAGGGTCTGGAAAGGCTGGCACTCATACCAGCAGCTTACTCTTTAACCTTCACCCGCCAGCTGCTCTTCATTAAACTCCCTGAGCTGAGATCATTTCTCTGCATGCACGGCGCAGAGTTATTTTAAATTTTGATATACGATAATCGACTATAACATTTCATTTGAGTTCCTGATGCGTTCGGGTTTATGATTAGAGATTTCATTTATTATTTATCAGCACTTGCTGTTAATGTAGGCTGTTAATGTAACAGCTTGACCTATGTGTAGCACAGCCATGCCTTTATTTTATTTATGCTTATTGAACTGTATGATGCTTTGGTTTATATATTCTACATAATGAGTAGTATCTGTGTTCAAGTATCTGGTTTTAACTCTTACGTCGTTACAGCAATCCATAATTACATTAGATTAGTTTTAAGCTCTGAGATGTTTTCCAATGCCGCCCTCAGCAGGAGATGGTTCTCGGCCTTCACTGCGTTACTATCTTTGCTGAGATCCCTACAGGGAAAGGAGTTGTTGTGCTCTTTTCTTAACAAGGCACATATTTGTTAATGTCCTCCTGATTTATTAGGAAAGGGATATTCAGTGAGCCTTTGTCATGGAGAGACCTCTTTATAAGACCACTCATTGGGTCAGTGGGACTACCAATCAGGCTTTTGGAGGTCAGAGTGTTTTTTGGAGGATGGGCTGAGAAAAGCAGGGTAAGGACTTTAGCATAAGCATTGGGTCAATCTGCTAGGACTGCTCTGCACAGTAAGGGGCCCTCCACAGGCTTGTACCAGGGGTCTTTATTTCAGGGTTCTTGCACATTTTTCCCCTTTAAAAAAACAAAACAAAAAACACAGCAACTACATCAACCTTCTGTCCCGACCTGCTTGACTCATTCATATGCATCAGCCACTCTCTGGGCTGCAAAGTTTCCAGATGCATGCCTGCGTGAATAGGTGAGCTAATTTGGGAAGTAGTCCTAAGACACAGACTGGAGAGCTTATCCACACAAGAATGTAGACTTAGAAAAGCAGTACAAAGAGAAGAGCTAATTTACGAGGATGCCGTTCCTGGTGATACAGTACCACACAGGGTTATAGTTCACGCACAGAGTTCTGCTAAATCTTTGAGTGATGCTGCAAAGCCATTAGCTGATGAAGCCATGCAACAGTCAGCGGAAACTGAATCATATCTTTTCAAACAGTGACGTAAAAACAGCAAAGAGGTCAAGAGATCTCAAAAGGATGAACTGTTATGGTTCTTTATAAGTAGAATTTCTTATAAAGAAAGTATCACGTTTGCTCAATGGTCCAGGAATTCATAACAACACCCCTGACTTCCAGTTACAGATGCACACACCTCTTCGTCTACCATTATTAGATTTTTCCCGTATGCCGCTCGGTGGACATGATGCTCAAGGCTGCACATACAGGAAAAAGACTACAATGTGTGGATTTGAATAGTGGGGGATGGGCATGTACAGTATATATGTGTACATATATATATGCATGAACAAACATGTCAGTGTGTGTGCTGTTCCCTTTAACAGCGATACATGCAGACACTGTGAGCTAAGAAACAGACAGCGCTTCATTAGTGATTCCTGTAATGTCAATAAAGTTGGGATGGTTAACAGGAAGAGTGTGGGATGGGGCAGGGGGAGACCGACCCAAGGCCATGGGATGTGTTGGACCAGGCTTGTGATGGTGGTGAGCACATCACTCATCAGCTGACAGAGGGAGATCTGACTGTCCCAGTAAATATGCAGCAAGCACTCTGGGTATTATAAAGACTGCATCTGATGTGTACAACCGATCAGTGGACAACGACAAGCTTTAATCCCCCAAATCAAAGGCGTACTGAGTTGTTGTTTTTTTTAATGTGATGTTTGCACTTTATAAAACACATTTTCTTATCTTAATATCCAGATGTTGGTAATTACTATACATTATTTTCTGAAACATGTCACACTTTAATTCAACCCTCTCAGAGCAGATTAGCCAGTTTAGCTGTCCCTTGCACATATTATAATTACTATAAGAAAATATGTCAAGCTCAATCTATGTCTGGTTATGATCAAGTAATTTGTCATTCAGCTTTTCACTTGAAATATTTCTATTCAATATGAACAGTTACACACATAATGAAGTTATACTGTATTTATTTAATTTAATAAAATAGTAGAAATATGACCTTGAGGACACATGAGATATCATGTCTCTTTAAAGACTCTGGATCTCAGAGATTTTGGTCATATTGACACGACAGTGTCACACAGTATCACACAGTTGATGTGGATTTGTTTACTCCACATCCTTGATCTGATCAGGAGTTTCCATCACATCCCAAAGATGTGATGGAAAGTTGGCTTGATTTTTAGTGCCCGTGGAGGCCACCTGAGTACACTGATCTCACTGTCATATTTAAGAAACCAGCCTGAGATCATTTGTTCTTTGTGACATGGCATGCTATCCTACTGGAAGTAGCAACCATAAGATGAGTACACTATGTTCAAAAAAGGGTGGACATAGTCAGCAGCAATGCTCCGGTAGACTGTGGTGTTTAAACAACGCTCAGTCGGTACTAAGGGGCAAAAAGTGTGCCACAAAAATATCCAACATACTCATACCATCCAAATGTTGCATCAGGAATTGAGAGTCATGAGATCGGGGAATGTTTTTCCAGTCTTCAGTTGTGATGATCTGTGCGAATTGTGCCCTTGGGTTCCTGTTCTTGGCTCACAGGAGTAACATCTGATGTGGTCTTCTGCTGCTGTAGCCCATCTGCTTCAAGGTTTGACATTTGTCTGTTCGCAGATATTCTTCTGCAAACGTGGGTTGTAAAATGTTATTATTTGAATAGCATCCAGTCAGCTTAAATATCCTCGGACCCTTGGCATCATCATGCTTCAAGTGGTGGTTGTGCAGAATAATCGCATTCAACCCTGCAACAGGAATTCAACCCCATTATATCAGGAGTTGTGATGGGCTTGAAAATCTTGCACTATTGACATTATTGACTCTAGCAGCAGTCAGTACACCACATGGCATCATTCAGTTTAGATATTCTTGTACTTGATAGCTACAAAAATACTTTTTGTTAAGCTTTAAAAAAAAAAAAAAAAAATTATTGTGAGATTTGCCCTAATTGTGCTGAAAAACTAATATTGACAAAGTCCATATATAAAGATAAAAATGACAGAAAATCACTGAAAATGAATCAGAAGCATATTTGCTGTTCAGATGATTTAAACGATGCCAGGAGGATCAAACCATTAATTTATGGTGGGGGTGTGAAGTGTTTGCATTGCAAGGTTGTGCAACACAAGGACAAGGGTAAATGTTTTAATCTCTCTGGAAATCATTGTGTACTTTTAGAGAAAATTTACAATGTCCGAAAAAGGTACGTGCTAATTCGGCATGACCAAAACATTCTGCAGTATTTCCCACTCAAAAAAAAAAAGGAAAAAAAAGACTATATTGATGTGATGAATAATGTGGACAGGCAAAATAGACTGAGCAAGATAAGATAAAAAATTATTTTCTTTTATTAAAAATATGCAAAATTGAAAGTGAGTTTTATATAAAATATTTCCATATCTTCTGAAACTGTGAGTAATGGCATTCTGTAAATACCGAATCTGTAGAATAAGCCTACTATTTAAAGGGGGACTATTAAGTTTATTTAACGCTTGTTATTTCTATTCTCGTGCTCTCTTAGAGTAGCTTTGCATGAGTCACAGCTCAAAATAATCCTTATTTATGTTATACTTCAGGTACAACATTAGGAAACGCTTTAAAAGTTAAATAATGCACTTAATGGGTGAGAAAGCCATTTTCGGTTTTTGGGATGCACAACGAATCTGAAGGGGCATTTGTGCAATTTATTCTTAAATATCCACATTTGAATGACAAAAAGATATGTCTGATTTTTAGTTGTTAGTCAGCTGTAACCTGTATATAAAGATGTGTCTAAGAAGGTTCTTGACAGAGCATGTTCTAACCTGCCTGCTAAGCTCTCTCCCATTATTTCAGCTGTTACTACTAATAATAATCTGAGCGTCTCAGATCCGAAAGGTTCGTTTCTCAGACGTGCAGCTAATATATATCTTCACATTTAGTATCAGAAAAAAATTATTAGATAAACTAACTAACTGTACATTAAAACAAAAACTATGAATAAAATATTTTACATTTCTGGTCTACAAGCAGGAACATCACTGCTTGTTATTCTCTATGAAACGTCTCCCCAGAAGCGTTCTCTGGTTGAAGCTGCTAATCTTGAGGTCAAAGCACCATCTACTGGTCATCATTAAAAAGCCCAAAGCGCTGCTGTTAATAGCTTCTCTGCACGCAACCATGCACTAGAGGGTAGTGTTGCACTTGTCTCATCTGTGGGACCGGCGCTTAGTTTGTACCCCTACTTCACATTACAAATACGAATAAAACTAAAGTTTTTTAGGTTTATTTGCTGTATATTCCACTTAATCCTTTCTATATATATATATTTTTAAAAAAGCCACAATCCCCTCTGACCGTAAACTGTCACCTCTTCAGTGCCACTTCAGCAGAGAATGATCAGTTTCTCCATAAAACATCCCTTCTGTGTATTGCCCAACAATATTGACATTTCCAGTAGTTTGATTTCTGACCCCATATGAGTAATAAGCTATTCTGCAGTCATTATAATAAGTGGCTGTAAATTCTCACTGGTGGGAATATCTGAAATGCAATGCAGTGATAATGGCTGGCAGTGATTGTGGGAACCATTTAGACGTGAAGGAAAGCTTTGTAGTGCCTCCTCTGTTAAAATGCAGGCATTCTTGTTCAGGCCTCTGTGGTACAAATTTGCTTGTTTATGTGGGAAAAATTTCTGTTTGTCCTTTTGCACAAAAACAGGCGTGTTTTGTTCTTCTGCTGGCATTTAAGAGGGATTCTTCTAAAGCAAAAGTGAACTCCATAAAAACTCTCCCTGAGAAAAAAACGTGTTGGTGTTAACCTTTAGAAAAGGCTGCTCCTGTCATCTGTGAAGTCTCCATTCACTCTCCTTGTTCTCACAAAGGTCATGGGCTAACCAAATGTCCCTAGGATAAGGCTAAAACATTGCTATCCTCTCTGAAAACAGCATTTGGCATTTCTGCCTTACACCATCAATATGCAGTATGCCGAGTATTCAGATTCTTCTTGAACATCTACAACTCATTCCACATGATTGGAAACTAAATGGAGATATTGTGTGGGAGTTCCTGACCTCATGACTTTGCCAGGTGAATGGGGGCTCTACTGAACCCATATGATAACCAAATATTATAGGATACTATTCGATAATCACACTTTTCTACATTGGATAGAAATGTATAGACATTAAAGGCAGTTCTCCCAGTTTCTTCTCACAGTGTAAGAACATGCATTGGTTAGGTAGACTGGCAATTCTAAATTGGCTGTAGGTGTGAATGATTGTTTGTCTTTTTGTGCTAGGCCTGCAGTGAACTGGCAAGATGGTGCCAGCTATATACTTCCTCACATCCCTTAATGCTGATGTTCATTTGTGGTGGTTTGTCATATTGATCAGCTTGCTGAAGGCCTCCGATGAACCACGATGCTTCTCGTACACGGTGGACTGTAGAAACACTCACAGGAAACTTGCACTGTCAGAACATCACAACAATATCACACGTTAAGCCTGGACATGGTGTCTCTGTGAAAGCTGTGCTCCTCCACGGAGGAGCTGAAAGACATCCGAGTGAGAGGAGGAAAGGACTGATGTAGCCTGTAGACCAAGGAAATTGATTAATGACCACCAGCATAGCGATCCATCTTTTTGACAGGCCAGCCTCTAGTCTCTAAAAAAGGAAAGACTTCAGCCCAGATGTTTTCCATTTAATATCTAGATTTACAAGTGAAAAATGAAGAGACGCATTTTTATTTATGTTTTCCCATCTCGTTTTTTTATGAGTGGAAGTGGTGTTACAGAAAAATCAATACACGTCATAAGACATTTACATTGTCCTCCCTCAAAAGGTAAGTTTCATCATTTACATTAATGACTCTCTTTTGTGTATTGTTTGCATTTCTTAATAAAACCTTAAAACACATTTGTCCAAGGATGAAGAAGTTATGTCATTTGCTGTGTTTACTGCAGTGCATCCGTGGAGGCCTTTTCATCATTGACAGAGTGGTAGGAGCAGTGTTCTCCAAAGAAATGAAATTCATGGCTTCAGGGAGAGCAGGCAAGCTGAGAGGCCATTGTCAATCCCAGTCAATCACTGCTATGTCAGAAAGGGTCCCAGCTGTCCACATGACGTAGTGCACTAAACCAGTCGCCGTATGGGCTGACAAGCATGCTGGTACATGAAGTCACAGTCTCAGTGCAATTTAAGTTAAATGAAAGAAAATTTACATTCCGGAGAATTTACAGGAGTAGCAGATGTAGTTTATGCCTGAAAGTAGCCCCGTTACTGAAGTCAGTTATTTCTACGGTAAAGCAGGGACATGGGCGTAGGTCGGACTTACGGGAAGAAACTACAAATCCCAGTATGGCTCGTGTGGGAAAAACAATTCACCCCCACAATCTGAGGCGTTCATATTGCCGCGTTGGATTTTAACCTCCACAGTTGGGAAAACTGTGAAACAGATAATCAGCCTTTCGATTTATGTTCATGGTGAATAAGCACAGGACGCAGGCCGAGAGCTGCAACATCCCAGAGCTCAAAAACAAAGCACTAATTTCACTTATGAATTTTAAAAACACGTAAATCGTCAATTAAGTATACACTTCGAACAAGAAAATCCGTATAGTCACATGAAACACGCAGTTCTAGCGTGTTTCCCATTTATGACACGTTATAAAAATGAAAAACATGTTATATTTTTTGCCTGCACCGTTTCAGCCTCTAAACTCTGAGTTATATAATTTCCGACCGTATTTGAAAGCACCCCCAGCAGCAGCAGCAGCCCTCCGCATCACACACAGATTCATTCACTGTGTGGCTGGAGAACAACAGGCTACCTCCCTCAGTCCTGTGTGAGTATTCCAGCCTCTCAGCTCTTCATTAAAGTTAGAATAAATACTAAATTGTCGTTTAGGCTCGAGGTCGGATTTCTTTTAAGCTTCAACGCGGTAATATTTCTCTCGCGGTTGAATCGGGGTTTTTATTTCTTCACAAAGTCATGACTGAGACGTTTGTGGACAGCATGGTCTTTTGTTCTCTAGCTATATTTCTCGTTTTGTCAAAGGAGAGCTGGGTTTTTATTTTACCTAACCGCCTC